>JAAVUC010000302.1:0-193401 GCA_014898925.1 Fusarium nelsonii
AATCCCCGCTGTTGTATGTATTTTTGCGATTTTTGCGATTTTAGCCTCTTCCCTTTCCAAAAATGCCCAGCAATCTTGCGGAAGACGGCACTTATCAGCTTTCCAGCCCATAGATAACCGGGAATAACCCCTGTATTTTTGCACTGGTGTTTGAACCGGACTCTGATAGCGCCCTCTAAGCGTCAATCTGGAGCGACACAATTGGTTCAGTTATGCAATCGGTTGTTCCTTCAAGAGGAAATGACCGAGCGTCTACTTAATGAATATTCACCCTTATCCTTCAGCTCCTATCGCCACCGCCTTCCTCGTTTTGCATCTTCATCATATCATTCTTGATCATGAAGCTTACCAATGTCATTCTTCCGCTCCTCGCCTCTCGTGCTGCCGCTGAGGTTGCTGCTCAGCGTATCGAGATTCAGGTCGGTAACACTGCAGTGATTGACCTTATGCGACAGGCCGCCGAGGCCGAAGAGAACGGTGACCACGAACGAGCCGCCAAGCTGAGAGACCTCCGAGACAAAACATCCTCCCCTTGGCAAGAAAGAATTCAGTGGGAGACTGAATGCTCCGTCAGTTCTGATTTCAACGCAGAGATCTATGCAGTTCCCGACCCTACAAGCGCCCCCAAAGAAATTGCCTGGGCAATGGACTATCTCGATAAATACTGGACGACCGACAATGGTGGCGACCTTCCCTACCCTGGCGACTTCGACCGTTTTATGCATCCTGACGGCTTCAGGATTCTCCGTGTCGACTACAAGGAGCTGCCTTGGGCTGTTCGCAAATACCGAGAGGAACTTCTCGAGGAAGGTACCAAGATGGAGCGCAAGTTCATCGCTGAGTTGGACGGTGTTGCCTTCTTTGCCCCCGGTGTCATTACATGGCTCGCACCTTTGTTTGCTGGAAGCAATGTCAAGCCTGGTCAGAACACTTGCGAGGGTAAGTGACTGAATAGATTGGCGGAGGACGAAGCTAATTGGATATAGATGAACTTGTCGACTTTAGCAACTGGGATAGCAAGCACACTGGAAGTGAGGATGTCAAGTTCACCTTCAACTATGGTAGCAGGATGCAGGTTGGAAACTCCATCTCAGTTCAAGTGCAGGCACGGAAGTCCGTGAAGCAAGGAGCTGCTGCAAAGGCCGAGGAGACGATGAAGAAGGCAGTCCAAAAGGTAGTCGAGGAGGCGGTTGAGGCGGAAGATGAGATTGGTGAACTGTAATGTGAGATGAAGCTGCCACGGACAACCTAGACTTTCTAATATAGCTTTAGTCTTACATAGACAGCGCCCAAGGTAGGATCATCAGCTCCAGAACGTAGCATCCTGTTATCAACATCTTTCATCCCCAGCTGTGCTTAAAAAGAATTCTGTTTCTGGCACGGCTGTATTACAGTCAGTGTGAGATGGGTACCATAGCTTGCGGTGGGTACAAAAAGAACATTCAAAACCAATTGGCTTTGCGTCTAGATTCATGCATAGCTAAGTGTAGGGATTTGGAAATTTGGGGGGAAAGCTATTCAAGGTTATTGGGTAAGCACTGGATTATGATGCTAGAAATGTTTAAAAAAAAAAAAAAACACCAAGTACACGCAGAGGCAGAACCTTATTAGCTGGGACTATTCGTGTTAATCGATGGTTGAAAAACAGGAACCGTAACATCAGATGGAAGGATAAATTGTTATTGGATAGGCAGCGCATGATGGTGTCGTATTGGAATCGGTATAAGATTATAGGCCTATGAGGGGCTCTGTTAAGTCCCTGGAAGTCGTTTGACTGATACTATCGGTGTTCAGTTCTGCCGATGAACAGGGCTTGTCATTACGAATAACTGATCAATTTAACCACAAATCAGCTGATAATGGTAAGCTCCCTTACCTAGTGCAAAGTCAATCCATTCCAGCAGAAACCTCTCGAGATCGTCGCAAGCAATGTCTTGGCACTTGACACCTCACAACTCAAGGCGGTCAGCACAAGAACATAGTACTACCCCAGCAATCAAATCGTTCACACAGATTAGTTTCATCACCACAATAGTGTGTTGCATGTTGGAAACTCTTCGAGTCATCGAAATACTTACTCAAAGGTAACTTGTTTTCAGAATCCTGGAACAAATATGACACTACTTTATGCATTGGAATACGTAGGTAGCGTATCTTGTTAGCGTACAAGTCTCAGTGCCTGACCAGCTTGGCATTTCCCTCAACCAAACACGAAATCCAACCACAGCACGCGTGTCCATTTGCATAACTCTAACGTAAAACATAAAGTCGATCAAGAAACCCGCCATTTGTTAGTCAGTAAGCCACAAATGCATCCGTAGATCCACACGTTTCCGCTGATCGATGACGGTATCATCCAAGCTACCCCAGCCACTAACAATGCCGTGATTATTAGCTCATTCATCCCTTGTGTCTTGTGTACTACAAACACCATTCATTCTCCCCTCCTCTTGTGACGCGTCTTTGTTTTTACTTTCTCACGATCTACTTGTCTTGACGCGTGAGAAAAGAAAAGACCTAACGACCATGGCACCCAGCACTGAAAGTCTGTCGCAGACAGGCTCTACGACCACTATTCTTAGGCCGCGGAAACAAAGACCGATTGAAGCTACGGAGCTCGCGACTAAGGAGCAGTCTTTTACTGATGCAGATGTTTGGGGTCGTGCAGGACTGGGGCGGTCGTGGCTGCGTTCTCTCATCGGAGCATCGCCTTTGTTCCTTGCACCGATTGGATCAATATCCATCTTCATCACTCTCGTTCAGTACGAGGGTTCTTTCTCACTCTTCACGACTGCGGTGAAAGAGCATGGCTTTTGGAATATCTGCGCGGAGCACGGTCCACAAATCACCGTCAAGGGTATTGCAGCAGTCATCTGCTGGCTCGCTGTTCAAGCAGTTCTATACATTTATCTTCCAGGAGAGAATCACAAAGGTCAGCTCACTCCAGCTGGATATCTTCTCGACTACAAGATCAACGGCCTCTCGGCCTGGATCGTAACGCATCTCCTGTATGGCGGTCTCAGCTGGCTGGGGATTCTGGACCCTGGCTTCATACCCCGCAACTGGAGTAGCTTGATTGGGGCTATGAACTTGGCTGGGTTCGTTATCTCGGCACTTGCCTTTGTCAAAGCGTACGTGTTGCCGTGTCATCCAGAGGACAGAAAGTTTAGCGGTAAGTTCTTCTGGGTGAGACTTTGTTAGGTAAACTCTAATGAAAAGGCTAGGATCCTCTCTATACGACTTTTTTATGGGAATTGAGCTGAATCCACGATTGGGCGACAAGTTTGATCTTAAACTGTTCAGTAATGGTCGAGCGGGAATGATGGTGTGGACTTTGATGTAGGTTTGTTCATCACCTCTGTGTGGACATTTGCTTACGTGCGATCCAGAGACTTCTCCAACATGGCTTACCAGTACCAAAATCAGGGGTATGTTGAGCCATCACTAATTCTCGTCACGGCCCTTCAGACGCTCTATGTGCTGGATTTCTTTGTCAACGAATCCTGGTATCTTCGCACAATCGACATTGCCCATGATCATTTCGGCATGTATCTAATCTGGGGCTGCTTCTGCTTCCTCCCAACAACATACACAATACAAGGGCAATACCTCGGCCTCTACCCATCGTCAGCACCAAAATCCTACTTGGCCTTCTTCTTCGTTCTTGGGGTAGCAGGCTACGTAATGTTCCGTACCGTGAACTACCAAAAAGACGAGGTCCGACGAACAGGTGGAAATTGCACCATATGGGGTAAGCCGGCAGAGTGCATTGTAGCATCCTTCCGAACCTCGGACGGCAGACAGCACACAAGCTTGTTACTCTGCAGTGGTTTCTGGGGCTGGTCTCGGCATGCAAACTACGTAGGAGATCTGTTTCTCAGCTTCAGTATGTGTGCGCTAGTCGGTAGCACGAAGGCAGTGGTGTGGTGGTATGCTGTCTGGATGCTCATGCTGCTTGTCCACCGCTGTATACGTGATGAGAAGAGATGTTCGGTCAAATACGGTGCGGCGTGGACTGAGTACTGTCAGCGTGTGCCCTGGCGGTTCATCCCTGGTGTCTGGTAAGATACCAAGTACTGAATCTCATTCTAGGCTGCGAAAGTTGCCGTGGTATGGCGTGGATAGAAGATCGTTTGTACTTATTGTCTAGACAGGACTAAGAAATAGACTCAATAGATGTTTCCGCTTCTTCATCTACCCCTCCAGCTGAGACAAGAACTCAATGACTCGTCAAGTCTTGTCAGACGCATGCTTCCGTACGACATCCATGAGATGTTACACTATCCGCTAAGCAAGTGATTTTATACGCGAGATCAGGTTGTACAGATACACACCGCAATTTGGTTCTCTTCCAATGTTTCAGTTGAGCGGTAATATGCCGTCTGGATGAAGTTGTTCATCAGCTTCAACCAGACAAACATTGTCATCTTTCCGATAATGCACCCGAACCCTGCCTTGTACGAGTATAGATAATTTGTGCGAGGACTCTTCCCCAGATACATGAGTAAAGAATTGCCTCACACAGTTTGGTCTCCCATCAAATTGCTGAAAGACATTGTTGAGGTACTTTCGAAGGAAAGTCCAGATCAATATGGAGCGACACACAAAAATCGTGGAAGATATTGCCCACAGAATACGCGGATTTTACAAGCTTGGACAGCCGTATCGGATACAACACGGTTCATCGAGCAGTACCCGCCCGCGCCATGCGTCAGACTCCAACACCATCGATATTGGCATGCTATCCCAAGTTATCTTGGTCGACGTCAACAAGAAGTCGTGTCTTGTAGAACCTAGCGTACCAATGGATCGCCTAGTCGAGGCAACGATGCCGTACGGTATGATACCACCAGTAGTGATGGAGTTTCCTGGAATAACAGTAGGAGGCGGTTACTCGGGAACATCTGGCGAAAGCAGCTCCTTTCGCCATGGCTTTTTCAACGAGACAGTTAACTTTGTGGAGATGGTTCTCGGTAACGGCGACGTGGTTAGGGCATCGCCCGAAGAAAATCAAGACTTTTTCTATGGTGCTGCAGGAGCGGCAGGGACTCTGGGAGTCACCACGCTGCTGGAAGTACGACTGGTAGAAGCTCAGAAGTTTGTCAAGACAACCTATCACCGAGTTAGCAGTGTTTCTACCGCCATTGCAAAAACGGAGAGCTTGTGTGGAGTTCCAGGTATCGACTACATTGACGGAATCGTCTATGCAACGGATCATGGAGTTGTCATAACCGGACAACTCACAAATTGCAGGCCTCCCGAGTCTCGTCTCATGACTTTCAGTAACGCGGGAGATCCCTGGTATTATCTCCACGTACAAGATCAGACAAAGGGTCTCCCTCCTTTCTCGTCGTTGACTGAGTACATCCCACTGAGCGAATATCTCTTTCGGTATGACAGAGCTGCCTTTTGGGTTGGTCGGCAAGGTTACACATACTTCAAGTTTATACCATTCAACAGGTTCTTGCGCTGGCTTCTGGACGACTATTCGCATACTCGGACTTTGTACCATGCCCTCCACGCAAGTCGAATTTCTGAGCAATTTGTAGTGCAGGACCTTGCGGTACCCTATGACACTGCAGAAGAATTTATCGACTGGGTCGATATTCAGCTCGGTATTTGGCCATTGTGGTTGTGTCCGCTGAAGGAAACAAGGATGCCGACTTTTCATCCTGTTACCAGTCTAACATCGAGAACGCAAGAAATTGACGATAAAGGGATTGGAGCATCAGAGCCCATGCTCAATATTGGGGTATGGGGCTGGGGCCCTAAGAACGCGGAAGTGTTCAAAGCTAAGAATCGTGCTCTGGAAAAGAAGTTAGAAGAGCTGGGTGGTCGAAAGTGGCTATATGCTCATGCCTACTATACTGAGGAGGAGTTCTGGAGATTGTATAACCGTTCTTGGTATCAAAGCTTGAGAGAGCGTTACTGTGCAACGACCCTCCCAACGGTTTATGATAAGGTGAAGCATAGTGAAAGGGATGCTGTTAGGGAAGAGGATGGCTGGAGTGTGAAGTCTTTTCTGCACAAGTGGCCGATAGGAGGTCTCTATGGGATGTTTCTTGCGTTCTGTTCGGGAGATTTTAGTCTACATCGCCAGGCAAAGTGGAAGTTTAAGAAGGAGTAGCCAGCAGTTGTTATCTGCGGCTGACTCGGCGTCTACCTTCAGCCAGCCACACCGCTGCGCTACGAAGGTTTGGCGCTCTGATCTCCTCCAAACTGCTGTAATCGCTAAGTCACCGGCACTATAAATTCAATACTCATGGATTCTTGCAGCGTTACTCTGTTCGACAATTCGAGACACATAAATTGCCTCAGTTATATCGTGTAAAACCTGACGGGACGGGAGGCCACGGTAAATGCGATGGTGGTCTAGAATAAACTGCTGCAGTGTCTCAAATGATACAAAAGCCTGGAATCCCCGACTGTTCCCCCCGTTCAGGCACTTGTAACCGAGAGCAAACCCGAAATCGCCTCCAAGATGTCTTCTCCGACTCCTAGAATCGTGTACGGCCGCTGGTCTCTCCAAAACGTCGGTTCTATCCCTTGCATTAAGTGGAATACAAAGCTTGTTACTGCGCATTCCCTCAATTGGCTTTAAGGAAAAGGTTGCTGGGACGAATTCCTAACGGTCAAAGAAGGTGTTGGCTTCATGCTGTATCGTATGGTTTTTGATGGAGAATTTACAGCTGATATTTGTAAATTATTGGACAAATGGAAGGCTTGGACTGATATTGGCGGTATGAAGAAGTTTGACTACTAAGCAGTGCAAGACGATCAGGTTGGCTTTGCCCATGCATCACTATTGGTGACAATGATTCGGGATACGTCCTCAGCACTCGAGGTTACAGCGTCTATGGATCTACAAGAGTGTCTGAGGATGTGGAGAAAGGTCTGACTAGGATGATTCACAGGCGGATGATGGCTCTTGGTGGAATTAGGAAGCGTCACATGGAAGTAAGGTTTTATGTCCCGGGATTGATATTGCGAATTAAGGAGCGAAACAGCTAGCTAAAAACAAGACAAGGAAACGAGTGGAACTGAATACTACTTTCAAGATATTGATCAAAGGCTCATAGGATACATTGCCAACGCCATTGATGTGCTCAAGCAATAGTGCCGTTGAGGTCTGCGCCGCCAGCAGTGAGGGTAAAGGGGAGGTTTGGGAATTGGAAATGGCCGATAGCAGCCCCGTTACGCAGAACATCGATGGACAATTCGGTCTGCAGCACATTAGTTCTCTGGTTCCATAGATAACCTTCGACTTTACCAGGTAGGTACTTACACCATCGGCCCTCACCTGGAAGGTGCAAGTTCCCGGGGCAAGCTGGGCGAAATCATCGTAGAAGAAGGTGCCACTGTCGAACAATCCAATTAGAAGTATCTTGCATACAGTTGGTTTGCACTCACTTGTTGATTGAGCCTTCCCAGGGTGTGAAGAAGGCCTTAGTAGAACCTTCGAAGGTCAAATCGAGAGTAGAAACTCCAAGAATGATTTTCATGGAGGTCTTGGTCAACTTGACACTTCCATTGCACTGGGCCGATTTCTTCCAGCACTTGTGTGGCGGGCAATCGCAGGCAATAAGGGCTTCAAGATGAGCTCGACCACCGGGCTTGGAAAGGGCGTCAGAGGCAAGATCGTGGATTTCCTGCTCAGTGGTGCTGCGAGCGTGAGCACCGGTGGTGACATAGGTTGCGAGGGCAGTGAGAAGGCCGCCATCCACGCCGCCAGAGCTGGAGCTGAGAGTCTGAATGGGCAGGTTCTGCTGTTGCTGCTGCTGCTGGGGGAAAGCCATGACGGAAGCCATTGTGATGAGCTTGAGATAATGAAGAAGATGAAAGTTTGAAAGGTGGTGTTGGCTCTTGAAGAGATGTAATGTGTTTGTTAATGTTCTGGTCTTCTATCGTCGCGGATGTCTAGGGTTTATATAGGGTTTGTCCTATGCTTACTGGGTCACCTTTGTTCTCAGATCTCTTAACGGCGACTAGGAAGAATCCCAAAGGCCTCACTCAACCTCACAGCCAGACTCCATGGCCAATCACTCCTCCACTCAGCACTTGACTATCGATGAAGCAACCCTCAGATGGTCTAGCTTGGTATCCCACCGCTGCTGAAGATGTTTGTCTCACTTTCAGCTGGCGATTTAGTTGTCTCTGAGAATACGATCTAACCATTAACTCCTAAGTATCATGCCCGGCAGGGTCTTGAATCACATATTGATATGGGGTTTCTCATGTTGGCGACGCTATGGATACCTGATCCGGCGAGAGGCAGAAGTGATCTCGATTCTCGGCGCCTACGCCTGTGACTATACTGGGGTAAAGTACGACGCATCATGAGAGCGGCAAGCTGAAGACACTATTCGGTATTAGACGTTTGCTCAGATTCTGGCATCGTCGATGATCTTCATGTTCACCATGTATGTGGCACAAGGTCCAAACTCAAGCGGGGAGCTGAAAGGCTAGACTAGGTAGCCATAATGAAAGTCTGAGGTCGGACGGTGCGGGCCGTAGCCGCAGCCGCCACAACTGTGAACCAACCGCAGACCAACTATCGACTTGCGAATTGGAACGTGGATTGGCAAATAGTCTGTGTGATTTGGTTGATTTTGGAGTTGTGCAAGGTTTCTCAGCTGAAGGCTGGAGTTCACCTATACCGTTTTAGGACCGCAATGTCTCACATTATAAAACCACTTTCCAAATTGGATGGCGCCATCCTAAACGGTGCTGTTGGAGGCCAGAAAGGGTCTGAGACTTTCCTGTAGATTTCTGTTAATACTTCCATGTTGCAATGCACTAGCGCTACTACAATATATAATTGCGAAGGCTGCATGAACATGCTTGGTTTTTGAGGCCAGCCACCTAACCAAGACAGCGTTAGACGACTCGTGTCATTAGGCATTGGATAGCCACGCCTGCCCGGCTTTCTGAATGACACTCAAGTGTCTGGCCAAGAATGCACTGAGTCTGATGACGCAGACGCAGGTGGTAGACGTGGAGGCGCTTGAGGAACATCTCAAGGTTACCAACGATTTCAACAGATGTGGAGGCAACGCAGGGCTGAGGGCTTATTGTCAGACATTCAACATGGGCAACAGGAACATCCCGGGTCGTTATTCAGATGACGACTTCTTTCCGCAAGGCAGTTATTCGTGGCTTAACCCAATTGTAACCGATGAGAACCTGAGTCCAAAAACCAAGAACCCCCACTTGTTGGATCACGACAACGAGAGTTTCTTCCGGACTCACGCCAATATTCAAGCTCCCTTTCATATTATTATGGCGCTTCTTATCTTGGGTTTGATAATCTCGGTAGTCAAAGCACAGTGTTCGAGCCAGGTACCTGGCTCTTTTGCATGTTTGAGGTCCTAAGGCGACACATGTCGTCAGGTGTACAAAGGTTACTTGATGAAAAGTATACCTAGCTATGAGTAGAAGCCCTGTGGGTTTCCATGGAGGCCCTCACCATTGTGATGGGTATCGTCGGACTCAAAGAATTCAAAGCCTTTCTCGGCCGGCTACGAAAGGGGAAATGTGGCGACAATAGTAACACACATATCTCAAACTAGAGTTTTGGGCAACTGGTCGCGACCTGTGTATGGCTTCTTGCAATCCTCAAGTTCTTTTGCCTCGATATTGGTGAGTTCGAAAATGTCTATTCCTATTGTATGGATGATGAGCTGACGGGCTTACCGACGTAGATGGTGTATTATCAAGCCCGCGCAAGCGCCTAGGAATGACATTTGAGGTCACATATCGCAAAGATACCAAGCATCCTAATACTGCAGTTCCTTTGGAGTCTTTGAAACCTCTTCGGTCTGTCCAGAGGAGCCAGACCGGCAGCATGGAGGGTGGTAGTACATTGATCTTTCGACGCTCTTGGGGAAGCAGAGATAGCTAGTCGGACCGCCGAGTGTACGGTGAGGAAAGCAGCTGCAGGAAGATGGAGCCCGATGCAACAGACGGTACACAAAGTCCTTAGAGGAATTGGCACCAGGATTTGTTAGGTTAGAAACCAAATGAAAGAAGAACAGCAAAAGGATGTAGTCTCATTTCAACTAGAACAATGGTGCGAATTATCGTGCGAGAACTCAATGGTTCTGGAGTTCGTCGCCCATCTTAGTATTGATTCTAGCGTTCAAATGGTGGTAACCTAAAGCGTCCGTTTGACTTTGACTTTAACATGTCGGAAGTCCCGCGGTGCGCTTACAGATAAAGAGCTGACAAAATGCCAGGGCGTCACCACGTTAAAATAAGCATGAACTCCAGACACCCATATGATTTACTCCTTGCAGAAAGAAACGACAGATAATGTTCGGCTTTCTTGTGCGCATATGCGAGTCTTAATTGACATCAGAGATGGCAAAAGGAACTCACGGAAGAACAAATTAAAGAAGCCGTGCAAGCCAAGCTCTATGTATCTAAAGTTCAGCTGGCTGGAATGAAGCATCCATTCCTAAGGGCCAGATTTCTAGTCTAGGTTAGGAAACATGCTCGAAAAGTGTGGATCTTTCTTTTTCTTTTCCTTGTTGCCTCTTGCTAGCTGTGTCGATTACCAGAACTGGGTCTTGTAGATCTTTAGCAAATCGAGACTGCTCGCGGAATACGAGGATCATCCGGATGATCTTCTTGCGTATTTGGATTGGAAGAATGTGCTCATCTGGTCAAGAGCATGACAAGAGCCATAATAAAGCAACAACTCATGATTCGGTTCCAGTACATTGTTGGTTTACTTGCTCATGAATAGATTGCTGTATACCGTCATTCTCGTTGCAATTCTCGCGCCACTACATCATATTCAATGGCCGACTATATGCATGGTAAATAACCAGCACCGAGAAAATGACCATCATTAAAGCTGCCATAGCTAAGAGCAGATCACTGCACCGCGAAGGGCTGGATGCCGAATCTGGGCACGTGGGTTCAGGTGAGTGTCGGTACGTGACGTTGTTGGAAAACTTCTAGGACGAAAATCAGGCACTATCATGAGTCGACTGATCGGCTGGGCTGTGCTATACGACGTTACTATGGTACCACGACTATTCGGCATTGCATTCAAATGCAGGGGTCAGGGCCCAACTAATTTCTGCCGCTCTTTCTCGTATCAAGCACCGCTTAACCGCTTTAAGCATGAAATCCGCAGGGATCAAGCCCAGCGGAGCCATATCCAAGAATAGCTATATCTCTGGTTGGTGCACAATCTTGGCTAATCTCGTACTGGTTAGTGATCCTAGCCAAGCTCTTCGGAGATCCCCAGAGGCTGGAATTCTTGGTAAAGAATCATGCAGAAACCGGCTGCAGAGATTCCGTGGATGATTGCATTGGTTAATTTGTCATGCTCAAGGGATCGTTCTGGGCCCGGGGCTAGCTCAGTTGCCATTGATTGACTAACTCGCCCTACACTGCTACGTCGCAATGATCGAGTCTCAACACGCCTCGACCGTATCGATATGAGAGCTCAATACTACGGGGCCAAAGTGCCGTCGTGATGAAGTCATGTCTATTAATACTTTCCCAGAACTTCTATAAAGACTTCTTGATTCACCCACGATAACTCCCATTCTCATCATCAATCATCTATCTCATCATCTCAAGCATTTCACTCTTCAACTCAACCAACAAATCTACTACATTTCCACCTCTTACAAACCAAAACACCACTATCAAAATGAAGTTCACCGCCTCTCTCTTCGCTCTTGCCGCCGCCACTGGCGCTCTCGCTGCTCCTGCTCCTGTCGACAGCGTCTCTATGATGGCCGCTTCTCCCCAGTGGACTATTCAGTCTATGCAGCGAAGCTGTGACAAGGCCGATACCACCTGCACCTGGAACTTCAAGATCAACACCGGCAGCGGTGCCGCCACTCCTTGCAAGTACGTCGTCAAGGCTTCCAAGAACGCCTCGCAGGCCAACGGCGGCCCTGCCAAGTGCGGCACTTTCACCATCACCTCTGGCTGGAGCGGCCAGTTCGGTGCCGGCAACGGCTTCACCACTCTCTCCGTTGTCAGCAGCAAGAAGCAGATCGTTTATCCCAGCTACACCGACAAGCAGCTCGCTGGTGGTAAGGTTGTCAAGCCTGACCAGAAGTACGCTCCTGCTGCTCTCCCTTAAGCGGCAGACGCATTATGATTGATGGATAGACGGGTAGACGGACATTTGGGGAGGATAAGCGATAATATCTAATTCTAGATAACTAGACTGGTTACATAGATGTATATACACCTGAATAGACGATAAAGGCTATTGCACATTTCGATCCTATACCGTATTCTGTGATTCAGTATTTCTCAAGTACTATCAACTTTTGCCTTTCTTGAGCAGCGAAGTAGTTTCAAAAAGACAGGATACAGCGAGAAAGGTCCATTCTGATACTTAGAAGCCCTAGATGGATAGTGGAAATGTCAAAGGTATGGTTGACACTGGAACCTGACGTCAAACTTCCTTGTGAATACCTGATAGAGATAGGTTAAAGGAAGCTGAAAATCAAAATCATCTTTGAAAGGGAAACCAAAGTTTGCAGAGGCCACATGCTTTGTGTCATTGTACTGATTACTCATGATCTATTACTCGTCCAAACATTACATTACTTGTTCAATCCCTCCTGTGAAGTCTTGGGTGACCACATCGAAAAGTCGGCCGGCAACCCGATGGGATCCTGATTGGGTTCGTATACTATCCTTATACTCCTACGATTCCTCTCCCGCTCTGTTTGTGTCCTGTATAAAGGGCTGCCAGGCACATCTGCCATCTCTCTGGCTCTTGCTCTTTGTATTTCGCTGTTGCCTCCCTCTGATATCCGCGGTCTCGCCGTTCTGACCTCCAGGTCTGGCTTGACGAAACCCTTGTCTGATATTCCTCTGTTTTGGCGCTTCTTGTACCAGTATAGGAAGAAGCCGGCGAGTATGAGCATGAGACCGAGTACACCGGCGCCTGCGCCGATGCCTGCCTTTGCTTGGACTGATAGCCCACTGTGTGTGTTTGCTGCTATAACCTGTCCGTCGGCTGCCGCTTCGGGGGTGGCAGTCAGTGCTGGATTCGAGTTTTCATCAGTGCCCGAGGCAGTGGGAGTCTCAGAAGCTGGTGATGTTGTGACTGCCGATAACGCTGCTGATTCAGATGGTTCAATGGCTTTGATTGAAGCCTGAGTAGTATCTGAGTCGATGTAGAAGAAACTGCTCGTCAGGGTAGTTTTGTTGTCGGGATCAGTCGTATTTAACAGCTTCGCCACGAATTTCGTATTCCCAACGTCGAAGTCTTTCGGTATCGTCCAGTAATATGATAAATATGTGTCTGGACATTCGTCGTTCCAGAGTTGCCAGTTGGAAGAGTGAAATTGGAAAGTCTTGTTTGCTGCATCGTATTAGCGACTCAACCCGGTTTTACGAGATCTGTAGAAGAATCTTACCAAATATTGAAATTGTTTCGGGACCTTTGTCGCCGTCTTCCGAACCAAAGGGGCTGAGCTCCAAACTGAACGTTTGGCTCTGTTTATCGTGGATATGGATGCCGCCTGTCCAACCAAAGCCTTTCGTTTCTCCAGCGTACCATGTGTCGCCTTGATTAGGAAACATGATCTCGTTGCCGTTTTTCGTCAAGGATGTTGATTTACACCACGTGTCGATTTCTTCTGGCGTTCGATCATCTTGAACTTGGCGCTCTGAAAGGCCTGTGCTCTGTTGTTGGGCTCCTCTTCTTCTTGACAGCATCGAGCTGAAGTATAACGGAAATCGCATCTTGCACTTGCCTTGGACGAAGTTGAAAAGCAATTAAAAATTTGGGGAAAACAAACGGCATAAAAGAAAGACATGGACGTGTTGTTTTATAAAAATGATGCGCGGGGCATTAAATGTTGATGCTTTTTAGTGAAATAAGATGTTGTTTCAAATACATCCTTCATTAAGGCGCCCAATCACCCACCACTAGCGCATGGACACTGGATCGATTCAGCTGATGAGTTTGGTCATGGCATTTCAATACTACGCCGCAATTATTTACTTTTTATCTATATTACAGCTATCAATGTTTCAGCATTAACAACCATATCCAGGTTGAGAACCTGTACAATGTTTTGTTTTTGGAAAGACTCTTTTAACAACATGCCAGCACGGAGCCGCCGCGTACTAATAGTCTACAGCAAGAGCTTGGGCCTTCATCCACTGTCAGAAAGGCAGAGCTTTGAAGTTTGACGTCTTCTAGCGCAGTTAGAGCATGATCACAGCGCTTGCAAGCACTTTAATTTTAATCCTCCGTCCAAAAGAAAGGATCTGAAACAGCTAGAAGCTATTCTTCATCAGATCAGGAGTTAGCGACTTTACCATAAATAAACTTGTGACTGGCTCCTTCGTCGTCCGACCACCAGGATCTCGTTTATTGGTATGTCGCTTATCGGACGAGAGATCAGATGTACGCCATGCTTGCACTTGTCCCTGGTCATATAATGAGGACTTTGTCAATGCACAATATCGATCATTCTGACTCAAGTCCTGTTTCGGCCGTCGCGCTATGCGGAGCGGCCAACCTCGATGGCCGTAGTCATACCATCCAGTTCCTGCTCGTTCCCGTCAGATGGATCATCCCACCCCTCACGTTCATCTTTGGGCAATCTGACGAACGCGATGTCGAGAACCAGTCCCAGCAATGCCAAACCGGCTGCAAAATACAATGCTGCTCTGTATCCTGTCACCTCATCGTCATTATTCGTGCCAACTTCTGTCTCAATCGTTCCCGCAAAACCTTGACCTAGACTATTTCCATAAAGATTCAGTGTTCCGATAAGGCTGCTAGCGATACCCTGTTGACGACGACTGACGCTGTTGCTGGCAATCACTTGGGCTGCGACGTAGACAAGATCTGGACAGAAACCATATAGTACCATAGCAGGGAATAGTTGAACCCAGTAGGTTTGTTGCACTGGCATAGTCGCTAGAAGAATGTTTCCACCGAACGTGACCAGTACCTAGAGCCCTGTTAACGGTGTGCTTCCATGAGGCTGGATGACACTTACACCGATAGCCATGATCCACTGCGCTGCAACGCGAGGAATAAGCCATGCTGCAACAAACACGGCAAGAAGAGAGCTCAATCCAAAAGGAACAAAGTGGACGCCTGTTTGGGTGAGAGAAACACCCCGTAGGAGCTGTTGCCAGGCCACCGAGTACCAGAGTCCGATGCCAAAAGCCATGTAGCTCAGCAAAACAACGAAAATCAAAGCAAGGAATGTCGGAGCCTGGAAGATTGAAAGCGGCATGATGGGATCTTTTGCATAGCGCTTTTCCCAGACAAGAAATGCAGCAAAAAGAAGGATGGACAGGACGACCAAGGCAATCTCGTAGGGGGTATTCCATCCAGCTGATGGTGCTTGATTGCACACCACGTTGAAGAGTAAAAGACTTCCCAGGCCCAGAAGAGTACCAGGAATATCGATGTGTCCGCCTTTATCAACTGGAATCTCCTTGGGCATAAGCCAAGCCAAACAAACCAGAATTAACGCAGAAACACCCGCACTTTAAGATTTCAGAGGTTTTTTTTCTTAAACTTGTCGAGGGGAAAAACTCACATGAGAACAAACAGCCACATCCAGTTGACTTGATCCATGAAGATGCCGGTGATCAACGCGCCAATCATGCCACCCAGCGGAGGTGACGCAGCAAAGAAGCCCAGGACAACATTCCGTGAACGGCCAGGCGGAACCATAGTCGTTATGATAGACACAGCATTAGGCATGAAGACACCGCCGCCGATACCCGTGAGAGCTCGTATGGCGATGAAAGCGTCATATGTCTTGGTGAAACCGTTAACAAAGGAGAAGAGGGTAAAGATGGCACACCCAAGAAGACTTAGTTGCTTGTGACCGAATATTGCGCCGAGACGGCCTGTCACGAGAACGAATGCGCCTTGCGTGAGTCTGTAAAATATTAATACCTATAGTGGCCAGAGTCTCGTTCATCCGGGTTTGGCTTACGGATATGACGCCACCATCCAGTTGGCCTTTCCTGGTCCAGATTCACGCCCAAGGTCTTTACTCAGCGCAAGACCACCGGCAATGGTAACAGCATTAGAAATGAACTAGATAATGTTTCAGTATACTGTGAGTGTGGCTCGTAGCAAATGAAGCGATGACTTACTTGAACGGTATTGGCGCACACCAGCAAAGCAATGATCGTTCGCCGCGCGGCCGGACTCGTTGTAAAAGCAGGATCAGCTTCAAACACGCGCCTTGCTCGACTAGTCTCCTGTTGTTCTTGGACATCTCTATTGCGGGTTCTATCCCCGAGCGAAATAGACTCAAGTGGAGCTTCTAGGACTGTCTGTGTAGTTGCCATCTTGACTGACTGTTGTTCCGGTATCGCTGCGGGGAAGGTGAACGCTGCCAGTTGCTGCGTAAGATTTTATAAGATAATATGCTGGCAACCGCTTAAATTATTCGGTAAAATTACATCAGCGAGATTGTCCAATCGAATTAGTGTTACAACTGATCTGCAATCTTATTCTAAGCGCGTGTAACATCAGTCTTCGACTCTGACGTTAGCGCGTGCCGTTGGATGCGCCCATCATAACTACGCTTGTTACTCAGGGAGGTCTACTTCTATCGCATTCATGGAAGTCTTGATTGAGTGTTCCATTCCAGCGCACACGATAGAACAAGGATTGCGACCCTATCCATGGATGACCTTTTCTCAACAGTGGCTTAGGAAGCGTGAAACGACGAAAGCAGCTTTGTGTTTACCTTCCCTTGCTTATATGGTTTCTATTTGTATAATTGATACCGGTCGCCTGAGGACACTTATGGAATCACTATTATTAGCGAATTTGATTCTTTGATCATATGACATTGCCTGTCAACACTCGTTGGTATTTCGAGCCTTGACTAGTTATGCAGATCAGCTCAGGGATTGCTTGTTGAGCAACTTGAGATCACTCCATCAGCCCTGTATCTGGGGTAAGCAGCCCCGAGGTATGACGTATGTACCCTCTTCTAGGCTCTGCCGTAGAGTGTTTACATCAGTCAGATCTTCAATGCTGCTACCCTTCCGCACGTGTGAAAAGATCCACGCCTGTGGATCGTCTGAGGAAACGGTCCGTCAGGGTCACCCTGCAGATACCAGCGTCGATCTCATAAGACCAGATGGACTCGTGATGATATGACATTTCTGTACGGAAAGAGGAATGCATTTTACTTTATCTTAGAAAGCGCTGCAACCCTTCATGGCAACTCAGTCGTGTATCAGGTCCGACATGTTGCTGCTGTTTCGAGCGTTACAGGCGGAACCAGTTTCAGCTCTGGGGTAGGAAGCGAAATGTGACAATTGAGCTATCGTTGACTAGGCTTGTGACATGTGTCTTCATCGAGCTAGGGTAGAGGATCCAGATATATAAGACCAGCGGTAGCTCCTGGCCCATTCGTTCTCGACAACTCTTGCCATCGCTCTGGATGTGTTACAATCCTTCAGGCAAATACCCCTCTGATCGATATTGCTGATCACGGGTGTAACGCAAACATGTAAAACTTTTATTTCTACTTCCACTTGAATGGCAAAATCGAAGTTGATCTTACTAAAGTGATTCAAGTCTTTGGAATATCTTCGAAAATTGCTTCCGAAAAACGTAGCAAAATTCTCACAGCAAATCTGGGATGGTGAGGATGACCTGCGGCGATGCGGAGGCGCGGCATGACATCGTACCAGCGGCGTCTCGGGCGGAACCGTGTGGAGAAGGATTGCGGCATCTGCGGCATTTAGAGTGCGGGTTGCGCTGCGGCATAAGCATCCCGAAGCTGAAAAATCATGCGACAAGATGACATGAGGAATCCAGTTTGCACTCGGCTTTGCCCGGAACATGATTAAAATTTGCTGAGGAGAAATCCCTTTATATATAACTTGCTTGCCAGTGGTAGTGGGAACATCCAGACATCACCATACATACATACAAGCTCAATCATCACGACTGCACTCCACACATCCTTCACATTCCAATCTTATCTACTCTTATCTCTTATCTCTTATCTCTTATCAGCAACCATGAAGATCCTTACCAAAGAAGAAGAAGAGGCTCACTACGCCGAGGTTCTCAAGGGTGGTATCATCGGTGGCACACTCTTCACTGGTCTTGGCCTTGCAGGTGTTTACGCCGCTTCCAAGCGCTATTCATCCTTTCGAGGCTTGACCCTTCCCTTCCGAGCCTTCCTCGTTACATCAACAGGCACATTCGGCGCTATCGTTAATGCTGAGCGATGGAGTATCGCCTACCAAATCGCCCAAGACCCCAAGCGCACCTACAAGGACCAAGCAGCCCGCACAGCTGAACTCATCCGCGAGAATGAGTCGACATATGAGCGCTTCAAGAGCTACGCCAAGGAGAACCGATATCCCGTCGTTTTCGCGTCTTGGTTAGTGTCCATGGGTATCGCTTTCGCCATTGTGAGCCGACAGCCTATGAACACTGCCAACAAAGTCGTTCAAGCTCGTGTGTACGCCCAGGGTTTGACGCTGGCTGTCTTGTTGGTGTCTGCTATCTTTGAGGTGAATGATCTCAAGAACGGCGATAGCAGATTCCAGATCATCAGAATGGTGGATCCTAACGATCCTACCAAAATTATTGAGAAGAAGATCCATAAGGAGGAGTATGAAGGTCAGGACCTGTGGAAGGGTAAGTCACAAATTCTATCGAATGAACCAATTGTGTCATTACTAACATACGAAATAGACATGGTCGCTGCCGAGGAGCGCAGACTTGAAGCCAAGAAGCAGGGTTCAGGACATTAAACTACATGGCCTATCAATGGGTTCACTAATCATCTATCAAATATTGCATTGGGTGGTATATCAGGTTGGCATTATAGAGACGGCGCAATGAGTTTCCTTTTATTTAGATCCAGAAGGATTATCAAATGAGTTGATATGAGAATATTGAAAACTGTAAAATTGAAAGCTTCACCCTGGGCTCTTTTTCTGAACGAAAATGACACGCACATGAATCGCTTCTTGACCGTCGTCGAAGATAGTGATACATTACTTGACTTCCAAGAATATTGAGATGAATTCCATTGATACTTGATATACCCAAAGCTACCTATGAGCTTAAAGTGAGTCGACAAATTTAGAGGCTCGTACTAGATCAAAGAAGTCTTTTACAGTTTCACAGACGCGCAAGGACCAAGACCATTCGGTTTGGAAACATCAAACATCGCATTACATTAAACTATTTATCATGCTATTTACGCGTCTTTATGCGCTGAGGGATCATAGCCCCATAACCTCTTCCTCTCAGGTCCCCACCACTTGGACACAGCATCCGCCTCAGCTGCCCAAGTTGACGCATCTGCGCCAAACTTATTCTCAACAGCGACCTCGAGCTGCTCTAGCGTCCAGCCCTCGACCGCCTTACGCTCCAGCGGATCGTTCTTAAGATCCGTGAAACGATACTGCGTAGAATCATCGAGAGGAATGACAATGCGCCAGGGTGCATCGGCAGAGGTCATGGACAACATGCTCGCGCCACCGTTGATGATGCCGAAGTTCCATGCGCGACGTCCGTTATGAATGGTTTTATAAGGGCGGATAAGAGACTGTCCTTCGTAGTCGTGGATAAGGTCGGATGCAGCGTTTTGGTCCTTCTCGTTAAGGGAGCCCGTGTTGATGAGAAGGTCGAGTATGGTAGGGAGGATAGAAAGAGATGTTGCGTTGGCGTTGTATTGTACGCGAGGAATATGGGGGTGGCGGAAAGTAATGGGTACGCGGAAGTTGCTAACGTGTCCGTTCTCATACGTTCCGATCTTGGACTTTTGGTCCTCCTTAAAAGCCTGTCCGTGATCGCCGACGAACACGATGAGTGTCTCGTTGGTCATGCCGAAGTCGTCAAAGGTCTGGAGCAACTCGCCCAGCCAGGCATCGGTAAACCGCACGGCGTTGAGATAGCTGTTGAACTCCTCATGCCACTTCATCTTGCCGTTCGTATTGAGGTAGTCTGTTGTTTCAAACGAGCTGGGAACGCCCCAAGGGTGATGAGTTGTGCTAGTAAAGTGAGAGAAGAACATGCGCTTGCCCTCGTCGTTGACCGTCTTCAAGTAGTCCTTGACATGACGCTTGAGTGTCGTCTCGGCGAAACCAAAGTAGTTGATCTCCTCAAGGTCGTCGCCTTTCTGCTTTTCTTCCTCGAGACGCTCCCTTGTGACGATGTGCTCGAAACCGATCTTCTTGTCGAACTTATCCTGACGATCGTAACCGTCGGTGATGGATTGGAAGAAGGCAGGGTACCATTGTTGCTCCAAGAAATTCTTCGAGGGCTTATCCTTCTTCATCTTGTTGAAGAGGTTGAGCACCTGAGGGATACAAGGCTGGTAACTATCCGTCTCGGACTCTTCAAAGCCATCAACAGGCATCGACCAAGCTCCACAGTGAATAGCAGCCATGCTCTTGAACGAGAGCGAGGAAGTTGTGAAACCACCGACAACGTTGATGCCTCCGTATCCCTCCTTTGTGGTATCGTTCCACTGCGGGATATCCACGTGTTCGAAATCCGAGCCATCCTTCTTCTTCCAATTACCCGATTTGCCAGTGAGTCTTTCAGCGACAGGACTCAAGTGGGACAGCTTGGCGTTGACATCGTCTTCGTCCTCGCCCTTGTGCGACTTGAGGATGAGCTTGTGGTACTCGGAGCCCTGCTGCAGAGGGAAGAGCTCCTCGCGGTAGCTCTCCATCATGATTAGTGCCACGTGCTTGATCTTGACGTCTCCCCCACTGAGAGAATCTCGTAGAACTTCGAGGAGATCGTTGTCGAGGTTGGAGATCTTCATTGGGTCCAACACGGGGTTATAGAAGGTATCATCCGCTGAGGGGGCGATGCAACCGTTGCTAGTCTTGGGTTCATCTTCTTCTGTGGTGTTTGCTTTGGGTTCTTTGGGAATCCATTTGGAGAAACCGGATGGGATGTCTGTTGGAAGCCATTCGGGGGTAGTTTCTCGGTACTTGCGTGCAGCTTCGCCGTTTTCACCAGGGGTCCAGCCGGGGAAGCGCCCGTTGGGTTCCTCCCACTTTTCCTCATCGATGAGGGCGGTCAAAGGCCAGTTACCGGTGACAGCATTGCAGACGTTAGATGGTGATTTAAACATGTCGAGCATAGCCAAAGGAAGGGTCATAGACATCATGGTGTAAGGCGCAGCAGGTCGGAAGAGGGTGGTGAGAACGAGGAAGACCGATACAATAGTGAGGATGATCCATGTAAGACGCTTCGTTCGGGGCTCTTCATGAGGCTCATTCTGGATGAGATGAGTTCCTTCTTTGCCATTCTCAACATCGTCATATTCGCTCTCCGAGTCGTAGGGGGTCGTGCCTGGGGCAGATCGAGGGGATCGACGGGTTCTGCTTCGGATCGACTGCCACACTTAGATAGTTGTTAGTAATTGGCGTGCATCACCAATTGAGGTCGAGTACACCTACCATTTACAACTGGTGTTCCAAACGTTGTGATGAGGGTTCCAACCGCCCTGTAAATGTACCACTTTGCAAACCAAGCAATAACAACAATAATCGCACCCGCAGCGAGAACAGAGTTGATGCCACTAAGCAGAATCTTCATACCCTTGGCATCGCCAGCATAGCTCCTCGCCTCGGACCACTTGACCTCATTACCAGTCGAGTAGAAGAAACCGAGCTGCGACGCCGACGCGCCGAGCAGGACAAACGAGAAAATGCATCCCAATACGCACGCGCCGACAGAAAAGACGCCTTTTTGTTGTCGCAGCGCCAGGCGCGAAATGTAGATGACGAAAAGATCAGGAATAAGAAGCGATGGGAGGTAGAGGATGAAAGCGGCGGGCGAGATGGTCTTGGCGTGGATGGAAAGGTGGACCAATTTTGTAAAGACGAGTGAAACGAAGATGGTTGAGAAACAGAAAGGAACGAGTGTCGCAAACATGTTGAAAGGCTTGGCGGACTACTCTCCCACGCTGAGAGAGCAGAGTACAGAAAAACTGAGACAAAATACTAGAAAGGAAGAGAAAGAGAACCGAGATTCCTGGGACGCTACTGAATTAGAAATGGCTTCAAAACGAGAGAGAGGCCATAAGAATGTTCGAGATGTCCAAGAAAAAGGCAGAGCAAGAAAAAAAGGGTCGCGGAACAGGACAGGGGGGGAGGCTTGAAGTCATTAAAAAGGATCTCAATCCAAGCAAGCAAGTGTCTTGATCTTACTGTAGGTACTACCGTAGCGTACAGTACCCCGTATAATATTACTATGGATGCCCCTAAACTTGTTGCTTTTGCGCTAGGTGGGTTTAAAAACAGCAACTGCTCGCGTGGTGTGTGCCCAGCCTCAGTCGAGTAGAGTCCAGCTCTCAACCCAGTTGCCCATCAGCTTGAATTACCTTTAAACCTGGCATTTGTCCGTATAGGTTAAATGCGTACACACCCAGAATACCTGGTTACTAACAGAATATGGCCTCACACCTCGTCCGGCCACTTCTGTATTGGTCCTACAGTAGGGCTAGAGCCATTCGGTGAAGTGGCGGTTTCAAGCCTCGTATTTTTTCTCACTGTCATTTTTTTTGCAGACTGAACGGTTCCGACTAACCGAGCTGCTGACTGTTCCATAGTAAGTGTGTACTGTCCTTGGTCATTGAAATATTCTAATTGGTCAGGATTGGGGTTGACAGTTAAAATTGCATGGAAGCCACTTTTGAGCGGCACAGATGAAGCCCTGTCATGGAAGCTAAAGGATCCAAGCCAGGTTTAAATGTTAGGGGCACATTCATGATGTAACGAGTAAGGAAGAGGTGTCACGCGACTTTCTTTGCTGGTAAAAGCTTTTCTTCATTTCCCGCCTGGGGACTCTTCATTTTGATGGCCAAGAAGGAGTTTCTTTTCCATCGTCTCAATTTAAGGAGGCGACGGATGGTGGAAAAAGATGGCGTTTTAGGGCGCTCAATAGCGTGAATTTACTCGCTTCACCCTGCGTCAAGATTCAACACAGCAAAACAAATAAAAAGTAAGGGAGGGTTAAAAGAAAAGATCAGCATAAGACTGCCCATAATCCTTCCGCCCTCACAGCCAAGTTCCCAAACATGGAAATTGGAAGCTCAGCCTTTGCTTACTTTTCCCCAGAAAAACCAGTGAAACCCTGTTTCTGCCATACAAAAAGTCCATCATCGATCCCCCCTTTGTGTACAAGGGGTCTGTCAACAAAGCCGCTTAGCCGGCCTTCTTCAGTGGCCCCATCAAAAGTCCATTTTAGGGACTCCCCCTTCGGCATCTGTAAACAGGGTCAAACCATTTAATCAGCTGGAGCGTATCCTGGAAGGCAGCTAATTTCACACTAGAACTAGAACTCGGCTAAGTCTTGAAGAAAGGAGAGAGACTGTGAGCAAAGCATGTGAGACATTCCTTCATTTGGCAACAGACAGACACACTCTTGCTTCGATGATGCAGTATAAAAACAAATTGGCGGCCTAAGTTCTATGGGCTGCTTTGCTTCGCATTACCCCTGAGAATAGCGGTCGATCGATCTCTTGGCAGCGGGGGTTCGTGTTTGCTGACGCTAATTGACAACTGACTCTGTTCTGTGATGGTAGGATGGCCACGGTGATGCAAGGAGGCACGAGAGAATCACATATTATTTGTCGACCAAGTTTCGTGTTTGAGATGGAATGCGACACTCAGTGAAGACGCTTTGGTTCGAGTTCAATTGAGGCTTTAGTGGGCTCTCGGGCGATATTCCTTATTGCTTACTTCTGACAGACAAGGATGACAAGGCACTGACACTGATGGACTCTTCTTTCTTTCGCTGATACCTACAGTCTCAAAAGGGGATTCGCCGACGCGGTGGAAAATGCTATACTATGTATAGCACCTCATGTACCCGCCCCGATGGTACTCTGTAGGGCTTGTTTGGTCATGCTGGCCAGCCGTAACCAGTTATTCTCGGCGCTTCAGCCCAAAACTCTACATTGGTAGAGTAGGTAGTGAGTATCCATGGTGACGAGTAAGCTTAACCTCCAATAACGCTCGGCATGCGCCACAAACAATGGTCAATTTTGAAGGATGGACAAGAAAGAATCAACACGCAGGATTGTGATGAACCCGCTATTACGAAATCTTACCACTCTGTGACTGTTGCGTTGTGCTGCAAGGAAACCACTTGGCAGGCACACGACAGGATGCTGCAGGGTATGACAAGGCAGTACAACACAGACAGTACAGGGCCCCAATATTAGCCATACGAGAAAAAGGATTGAGCCGCTGTAGCCGAGAGTGGTCAGAATCTCGGCTCGACCACCCGCTGATCTGACATGCACTTTCACTTCCTAGCCACCCCGAAAAGACGTTCACGGAACATTAAATCTTCCGTCTATGAACTTGGCGCACAGTTCCAACGATCTGTATCCAGTGGCTTATGCATGAATTGACATGACGCACCGGTAAAAATGCTCCGTCGAATTGTCTTTACGTTGGGAATGTCAAAATAAGCACAAAAAAAATTGAATTGTGGCATTTGGCGGTATGCAAAAACAAATGGCTATGTACCATAAATTCTACCTGCCACTTCCTGAAACGAAGACCAAGCGGTCGATTCTCTACATACTACGTCATTATACTCAATAAGTAGACAAAGGCCTTTCCTCTTTTTACCCCAGATTGTCCCATCGTACCAAGATCTGCGATGCACGGCAGACGTTAATAGCCATGGTGGCGTCGGTTACCCGGCTACAACGGCCTAGCCCAAGGCTTTTTCCAGCCACTGTTGTTTGTTCTAAGTTTTATGCCGCCGGAGAGGTCGGGGGCCACCCGAGTCCACCAACTGTCAGATGCATTGGTTTGAAACTGTGTTGAGGATAGTACGAATTGCTGTGTTGTGAAAGCCACATTAGGTACTGTACGTGGCTTCACACCCATTGCGGCAGTGTTTACCGGTTGACAGAATGGAAGGTAAGCAACGCATTGGCTGGCTCGCTGAGGTCCATGAATTACTCTGCCTAAAAAGAGCTGAGCCAAATTGAAGCATGTCCATAGATAATCCTTTCTTGGTTCGGCTATCTAGCCGCTCTAATTTGATACCACGATGATTGTGCAGGCCCTTGTTGCTGTGTGAGATTCGGTGTCCTGTATTGCCGTTATGATTGGGGTTTGAACACCGCTTGCTTAAGAATTGACTATATGTAACCCAAAAAGACTCCAGGGTAGCGAATTGTCCTTGCCCATTTCGTCAAAGGCTGAGGTACTTACTGGGGGAGGGGCAAAAGGCCCTTATTTCCGGAGGCTCTACTGATGAATAATTCTGTATAGACAATACCACTGTACAGATATATATCCGAATTTCCGTGATCAGACTTCCACGTTGATATTAACATGTATCAACGGCGAGAATTGTCAGCCAAGACAATTCAACAAAGCTTGGGATCGGTCGAAATATGACCCAGCTATGTGTCAAATCAAATAGATAATCGCATTACTAGTGGCTGCGCACATACACAGACCCATGACGGTTTTACAATTAGCAGTTCTAGATCCAGATGGCATCATGTCGACGTGGAGATATGAATTAAAATCAGTTGCCTTGAGTGGCCAAAGGTGCAGATACCCGCTTTAAATGAGGCGAAGTAGCCTTATCTCAGATATGATCATTTATTTTCGCCGTCCAATTTGTCTCATTAGTTCTCATTTTGAATCGATATCACGTTGAGATACGCTATCAACAATGGTCGTTCAGAAGGTAGCAGTTGTCGGAGTAAGTCACCTGAACCTGGAGAACGTATAGTATTCATCCTGATCAATCTCCAGGCTTCGGGCCTCCTCGGATCCAAGGTGGTCGACGGTCTCCTCAACGCTGGTTTCGAAGTCACAGCTATCACCAGAAATGAGTCCTCGGCAATCATTCCTAACAATGTAACCGTCAAGCGTGTCGACATAACCTCAGTTGACTCAATCAAGGAAGCAGTCGCCAGCCAAGATGCTGTTGTATCAACAGCGACTACAATGGCGGCCGCGGGTCAAAAGGTCCTCATTGATGCAGTCGTTGCTGCCAAAGTTCCCCGTTTCATTCCTTCCGAATTTGGTGTTCCCTCTCGTCAGAACCGAGATACCAAAATTGGCAAGCTTCTCAGTGCTAAAGTGCAGAATACTGATTATTTGATTGAACTTGCTGGGCAGCATGACTGGTTCTCGTGGACTGGTCTTTCTAGCGGCCTCTTCCTCGATGCGGTATTTCATCCATTCCTGGGAGAGTTGCAGCGCCTAACTGTACATAGGGTCTCAGGAACCCCCAAGGTTTTGTCGACATCAAGAATCGCAAGTTTCGCGTCATAGATTCAGGAAATGAGCCTTACTCTACAAGTTCCCTTGCTTTTATCGGCGAGGCCGTAGCCGCAATTCTCAAGAACCCAGAAGCCACAGCAAACAAGTATTTAAACATTGCCGGTGTTACTACGACGCAGAACGGGGTTCTGAGAATTCTTGAGCAAGCTACCAGAGACAAGTTTGAGGTGGAGCATGTTAGCAGTGCAGAGATGGAGAAAGTTGGCGATGACAAGATTGCCAAGGGTGATTTCAGTGCTTTTGGTAATTATTTGGAGCAGTTTCTTTTTGCTGATGGGGCTGGGAATGCGCTCAAGGGTGATGAGAATGCTATCAAATTGCTTGGGCTGCAGGAAGAGAACCTGGAAGAGGTTATCAAGAGTGTCTTGGCTGATGTCAACTAACAAGTTAGCTGGCCTGTATACATAGAAATATCTTTGGCTGGAGGAAGGCATCAAAATCGTTTCATAGATATGGCTAGTGCTGATCGCAACCATATGCATAGTTTTGTTTTGCCCCACGTTCTTTTTCTCATGACAGAGGCGGCATGTTTGCCCCATTTGCTCGCTTCTAGAATTCTCACAATAGATCCATAGTACGCCGATAATCTTTCGCTCTTATCGGGCGCCCAGCTACCACTTTTGGGTCATCAATTCTTGACTGAAGCCTCAAGGAACCGAATAGCACTTCTCAAGCTTGCCACATTGGGAGTCTCATCCGCATCTGACTTCTCGACATCAATGTCTCCGACCCTACAATCAAACCCATGCTCCGCATCCTCGGGGAAATCCTGGATGACCTCTACACCCGCCTCTCGGAGCTTCTTCTCGGCCACTATACTGCATTCCACAGTCACAGCCGAATCATTCTTGCCATGCAACAGGTAGGTGCGTGGAATATCAGAGAGCTTGCCGAAAGAAAGAGGGTATAGACGACGATGTTCCTCCGGTATGGCGTCTACGCCCTTGTTGGCGATCTCGCGGCTGAGACCATCGACACCCGTCATGTAGTCTGGGAGGAGTGCACCGATGTGCAGGGCTGAAGCTACTGAGAATCTGGGATCTTCTTGAAAGTTCTCGGGTGGTGGATAGCCAGAAATTGCCTTCCGATCCTCATTCGCTTTTCTCTTAGGAAACTTGCTCAGTACAGAGGAGGTATCAAAGGGAGGCGCTCCCCATATGTTTGTGCCGGGCTCAGTGTATCGCGGGCCAGCAGCGTCAAGCATGCCATAAATAAGAAGAAGTCCTTCAGGCTTTTCCTTCACGGCGTTGGCGGTAGATAGTGCAAGATAACCACCTGCGCTCGAACCTGCTACCAACACCGACCCGATACGTTGGCTTATCACATCGCCGAGTGAAGAGCGCACCCAGTTATATGCGTCAACAGCATCATCAAGAGAAGAATGGGCAGTGGATTCTGGGACGAGACGGTAGTCTGGGGTTACGAAGATCCATTTACGTGCGACTGCTGCGTTGACGAGCCAGTGTGGCATGAAACTGTATCTGTCTCCGACGATCTACTAGGATATCAGTGATGTATTTCCGTGACTATCATAAGAAGGTTTACCAGAAATCCTCCGTGTATATGGATGAGAACAGTGCTCGGAAGACCACCTGTCTCCTCAGGATAAACAACATCAAGAAGGATATCACCATCAGGCCCTGACTTATAGGGTATAGTCTTGGAAGTGTAGCCTTTGAGGCTTGAAAACGGTGACGAGGTCATTTTAAGATTGATGAGTTAAAGTCCCGACAAAGGTTAAGAATATCACTCATGCATATTGACGTTCAGATAAATAACCGTCGGATTTATCGGGATGGTCATGATCAAGTCGGGGTAAGCTCGGTTTCGTCTCCCCGCACTCTAACTACATACCATTACGTCATCAATCTGCTGCTCCTCAGTGCATGTCACTATCACTACATGTTGAGTGTCATATCTCAGACAATCCTCGGACAATGGCTGCTACAGTGATCGAATGTCACGAAGTTCACCTCGCCTTGTTTGGTACGCAATGAGTGTCTTCAAAGGTACAACTGCAGTCTCACGTCAGCTTCATTCTGTTTCTCTTTATCATACCTTGAGTTAGATTATCTTACGAGCCTCGAGAAGTTATGCTATTAACGATGTCACAATATGCACTTGTTCGAAAAAGACAGTCATAAACTCAATCATAATATTCACTAATTGATGATGTACTCTGAATATACTGCGTATAGCCTTTCCGAGTCGTATCATGAATCTATCTTCCAAGCTATAGTTCGTCAACTAACCCTGCGCATTGAACTTGCAGTAATCATAGTTGTCGATTCTGTTCCCTGCCCATTCTGGGAATGGAACAGCCTTTCCAGAACCTCCAAATACAGCGAATGTGGCAATGAACACCATGACCTGTGTACCACCATCCAATGCAGCAGAAATCAGGTAGTTCCACTTGACGAACGCTCGAGGTCGGTAACGTCGAAGGTAGAACTGTCCAAAGGCACCCAGGATGTAGTAGCTGGTAATGGACGCGTTGAGTCCGACGAAGAGGTAACCGAGGTACCAGAGGATGATAGCTGTGTTAAGGTACGAGAAGATTCGTACACGAGGGAAGAAGCGATGAGCGATGTAGAATGGTAGAGGAGCCAAGAAGCCGATGAAAAAGGCGATGGTAACCCATTGGTACCGAGCACCAATGGAGAACATCTTGGGGGCAATAGACCAAGCGATTGCGAGGGTGTTGAATTGCTGGATCTGGGCGCCAGACCAGACGTTGGTTCCTTCTGCGGACTCAAGAATTGGTGCTTGGTTGTCGATGATACTGCGCAAAATTAGCATGCGTTTGACAGTACGGTTATTGAGTTCCGTACCTGATCATCATCACGTAGTTGAGAAGAGCACCCATACAGCAGCCGATAACCTGCGTAGTGAACGTAGCCTTGGGCGATAGCTTGTTCTGCTGGGCAAGCTTCAGGTCACGAAGAAGCAAGAAGCTTTGGCTAAGAGCGTTGTAAGTGTACGAAGTAAAATACATGTTTGCTAAACACAGTCAGTACAAGCCACATATTATCACGAACAGGTCTCTTACCAAGTGGACGGCCAGGGAACATGTATCCAGCTAGCATCTGGAAGATTGGCTGAAGATTAAAGCCAAATCCAGTGATAGCGTACTGTGCACCAAAGAAAACAAGAAAGATAACCGTGAAGACCATAGCCATAATAAATCCCCACCAGGGGAGTGTCGACTTCATCACATAGAGGCAGGTCATGCCAACGATGAAGCTCGCTAGAAACACGACGAAGTACCAACTGTTTGGGACTTCCTCGTAGTCGAGCATAAGTTTGTAGTGAGGATCGATAGTGGGGTCGTCGCGAAGCTTCATTTTCTCTTCCTCGGTGCGAGTTCCAAATTGGCGCCAAAAGATATATGTCTGTGGAGTAAACGCCTTTTTCATGTTGGCCAAGGTGATCCAAGACCATCCGAGGCTGATTTCGGCGTAGTTCCAGAGGAACATGTGGACTAATGTAGCTGTCAGACCGGCGTTGGAAGTGATGAGGTAGTTGACGTAGGTAGCCGTAAGATGAGGGAGGCCAGCTTCGTCAATGGCTGTGTTATTGACAGTGAAGTCGGGGTTCATGATCGAAGTCTCGTTGTACGGAACATAGTTTGTCGAGTTCGAGCTTCCGTCATAAAGAAGCTGTGCCATGAAAGGAAAGTCCTTAGCTCTCCATATATTGCTGTAGTACAGAAGCATGGAGATCACGATTCCTCCAAGATAACCAATGAAGCTGTTGAACAGTGTTTGCATAGGCATCCAGAGGGGAGAGCCAAATCCGGCGATATAGTTCCAGTCAAAGCAGATGCTCAAGAAACCCATTCCTTCGTTACCTTGTGAACCTCCAAAGAGGTTTGTGAAGACGGCATTGTTGTGGTCGGCGAGACAGAAAATAGACACGGCGGACAGGAGGGGGAAGATGTACTATGACTATTAATATGCTTCGTGAGACGAGAGGGAAAAACCTACTTCAGGGAACCACTCCCAGCAGAAGATACCGGCAAAGACGATCCAAAAGATCTTGAACCTTTTTTTAGTCTCCGATCGGGGTTTGTGTAGCGTCTCCATAACAGTTGTAATGGGCAGGTTCATTGGATAAAGCATCTTGGTAGGATACAACAACACACTCCTCATCATTCCAGCAACACCATATCCGACAAGCTGAGACGAAAGAGTGATGAAGATGCCAGCAGCTTGGTTGGGGTAACCGCCGTACCACAGCTTCTGTACCGACAGGGCTTCAGTCGACAGTGCTGACACCGACGCAGCGGATGCCATGAGTACGGCAGCAGTATGTTCCTTTCTGTTCCATGGGTGAGGGTTGAGGAATCGGCCGATAGCTCCTTTGCGTGGAATGATATGTGATAAACCGCTACCGAGTGTCTCGGCAAGCACCGTGAGGAACATGACTGAAACGTATACCACTTGAGGCTTGAAGTACATGATCTCCTGTAGAACGCCACCAAAGGCGGAGAGTCCAATGCCTACCCATTGTCAGTACTGCTCATCTGAAGGATACAAGCATTGACTTACCAACGACAAACATTCGAACTGTCCACGGGTTCATAGTAGGATCATCGTCGACCTCGATAACATGGGTGACGATATCTTCCGCAGTCTCCAGAGGCCCAGTAGGCTCTGACTTGAGGACCTCGATGTCCGCATAGTTCTTTTCGTCGCGAGGAAACTCCCTCTTGTCGGCCGAGATGTTGTCCGCCTCCGCGGTGGCCTGAGGCGATATGTCTCTCTTCTCTGAGCTATCCATCTTCAAAAGTGAGTATACAATGAAGATGATGGATGCAGATGTTGCCCGTTAGACGCGCACTGCAGGCATTTTGTATTTTGCGACATCCTCGTACAATGTTCACAGGATGGCACAAGGTGGCCAAATTGAAACAAGATCGGATTCTCGGCACGCTACTAGCCTGGATAAAACGGCGATAACACGATGATAGACAAACCTACAAAAGGACCAGTATTCCAAAAGTCCCTATGTTGATTCCTTCATTGTTCCCGGCGTTATTCGCGAGGCGGATCGATTAGATACCGAGGTTCAGGTTGCAATCTGGTAGCAAATCACGCGAGATAGAGCACTACGTAATTTCGTATTTAACATCGGGTAACGGCTTACGATTCTTACCTACTTGCCTAAAAAATACTAGCTCCCTGTCATTTTGAGCGACACCATCGAAATTGGGGTAATGGCTGGCCAGAACGCACCACCAATGGCTAGGGAATGACATGTTCCCTCGAACCTAACCTCCAACTTTCCCCGCATTAATCACAAGTGGCTGTCCTTGATTTGGAAATGCGTTTCGGGACGCCGGCACCTGTTCAGCGGACCTACCAAGACAGGCTAGGATGCTCCGTGGGCATCTAGATAAGGAATCAATCGTTGGAGACATATTTATCGCCGACTTAGCCGGTCTAAGTGTTGGTTGGCAGTCTAGACGAGGCGAGCGTTTAATGATGGGTGCACTTTTGTCTTACAAGTGATTGCTAACGCCTGACAAAATGGTTAGTATCTAAATGCGCCTCCCGCCAGCGATGTTAATTGAGGATGATTCGCCACGGGGATGGGCTCTGGTTATGACGGTATTGAGATAGGGACAGACACATTGGATCACACGTTGCTTGATGGGGTCAGGACATGGTTATCTCCTCTTTGGGCTGTTGAAGCTGGAACTTCTGTTAGCGCAATTACAGCCATAACTGCCGATGTTCCGATATCTACCAACACAACATCAATACTACCCCAGATGTCACTGCTTTGGGGCTCAATTTATCATTTTCCAAGTGGACCATGATAAAGTGCTATGCCATGCCACCCCGTCTGTGCGAGCTGGATTTATCCAGGAAGACGTTGTATTTGAACCTTGTAGCAATATCCCCCTGGGGACAGATGAAGGTTAATTCAGGGAGACATTGACGATAAGTTTTCTTAAATTGCTGCACCAGCTAAGGGTTTGGATATGATTTTTCCAGTTAAAATGGGGGTTGGACTATGTTTGCTGCAAATCAGACAGTTGACGGAAGGTAATGGTCTCATGTAAACAATATGTCTCTTATCGTCTATAGTCTCACCACTGTCTAGTCACTTATACAGCATTAATACAAAGTGATACAAAGACCTCAAGCATGCCTTTGCCTCCTTTTTCCTGCATTCCATGCTCCATCCCACGACAAAAGTCCCCCTCACAGTCCGCTATAGTGCTCACCTTCAATCGGCCTATCAGCATCTTAATCTTCTATCCCGAATCCTAAGTGACCAACCCGACTATCATCACTCTTCCCGTTATCACCCTGCCCCATTTCACCTCATTCTTCGCCACATCCTCAAGCTCTTCCACCTCTTCCTCCCCGATAAATCTAGCACTCGTGCTATCATGCTCGCTACCACTATCGAGATTTTCCATTTTAATCGTGTTTTTATAGACTTGTTCCTTCATCCGTCCTCGTAGCCCTACATCACAATGATTACGTGCTGCCAGTGTGTCTTTCGATCTTGTTAGCCAATCTTGCCTCCGCCACAAGAGAGAGAGACATATACCAAAGACTTCTGCGGGTCATTATACCACTTCATACACTCCTGGAGATTGATCCACTTTTAGTTACCATAAGTCTCCTTTCCTGCTATAGACTTATTCATGGGCTTCTTTTTTTCTCGGCTTCCGAAAGGAAGTTTATCCACAGGATAGTAGATAGAAGTATTAAGACTTAGACTTGTTATTGAAGGCTGGCGCTCTCCAACTGGCTCTAATAATACTCTTGGTGCCTGACCTCACGCGGCTGACCAACAGGATATCTATATTACGAGAAAAGCCATCTGCTAGACCACGTGATCTGAACAAGATAAGCCATTCGAGCCTGACACGCTGTAGCCTCACGAAAAGTCCCGCAAGGGGATTTTCCTTCCTTCAAGCTTAGTCCGTCGTAGCCATTATACCTGCCTTCTAAAGTAATCAAATGCTAGGCTTAACCTAGTATCCGAATCTGTATATATTATTTACTTTTAGTCTCATAGGCGCTATCACTCGTCTTCCTTATTTAATGGGAGGAGCGACGCAAAGAGCATAGCAACCAGGAAGGTTATTGATGTCCCGAAGAGACCTGTCAGCCAGAGGGCTAAACACTACTATCCTGAGCAGGAGGCCATGATGCACCTTGCCTCTTACTAACTACTTTGATTAGCGAGGCCAAAGGAATGCGTGGAGAGCCCTCGCGTTGGTAAGTGGTAGGGGAACGAGAGGATCAAACGACCTAGTCAGCCAGTCAATTCAATCAGCCCTACAAATCAACGGGTGCGTGGGTCTAACGCGAACCAGTGCTAACGATTGAGGTACCGGGGCTTGAATAAGCTTGAGAGTAATGGAACCAGATCCAGCCTTACATACCGTTAGAAAGGAAGACCATGGTTCGTCAGGAATGGTCCAAGACAGAGAAAATAGTAGATCTCCCCAGCGTTCCTTGAGCTAATCCTGCAAAATGTGAGGCGTCAGACCATGGACACGTCTTACCGTATCTACTCTCCTGTCTTTTCTTGCTTTTCAAAGGTATTACATGATCCTAATTCCATGAAAGTTTGCGCCGAAGGAACGCGGACTTTGGGGACGAACCAATAAAATTGTTTGAAATGGAGTCGATCATTTTTATTCGCGTTTCACGGATGAGTAACAGCCAGAAAGACAGAAGCATTTCTGTACTATATCAGCACTTACAGTTGACGAAGGATATTGTCAGCTTCTCCGGACTTGGTATTTAACAAGGATACTGCTGTGCAGTATCCTGAAGCCTCATGCAGTGAGATTCGAATGGACACTCAGACGGAGTTGAGATCTTCCGCTGCTTGACGTAACACCAGAAAAAAGAAAGTCCAGTTTGTCGGGGATATTTCATCTGTTTTGCGGCAGGCAATAAGCAGGTAAGTGGATACATAAGTGCTTTTTATTTTTGTGTTCGAGCAAGGTTGAGACTCAAGCCAGGGGCCGAACTACGCAGTAATTAGACTACGGTACAGTATGTGTCGTATCAGGCTAGGTCAGATACTGTAAAGTATGTATGAGTCTTGGCGCTGACGTAGAGTACTTCTGATCATGATTGAGGGACCTACCCTATAGTGAGAATGTCGCCGTTGTTGATTATGTTGGAAACTTACAATTGCCAGGTTTGGTCAATTTATGGTAGTTTAGGATCATGATTATCTATTCTCATGGCGAATGATTTGTTCGTTAGGCTGAGGTCTTAGATTTACGTGTCACAAATGGTAGTTCCAGTTGATTATACAACATAGCAGAAAGCCACCTTTTACACTAATCGTCGCTGGATGTAGATAAGAACCTGATGCGCGTGACTGGATAACTTGTAAATCAGTTTCTAAATGGCATGAGGCCTTTCATCGGGATACGATGTTCATCGTCGTATCTCAATGTCTCCCCTCCCACTCAAACAGAAATTCTAGAACTAATTTGCCAATAGTTCTATCGCTACTGCAGGAAGAAGCTTCTCACAAACAATCCTGCTTTAATGTCGTCGACCATACACACCTCCTGGAATACGAACCCTCTTCGCCCTGTGCCTAACGTGCAAAGACCTAGCGCGCGTAGCGCAGCCATACGTAGGTATTTCATCGACCAATAAGGTGGCTCTTCTTTCGCTTAGTGCAGATCATTCACGGGCGTCCGTACCTTGGCCATTTCGTTAAGCATCCCTCTATGGCCCGTCTCCTTCTGTCGCACTGGCACCCGGACGCTCATTTCTACGACTTCTTGGATTGTGTGCCTGCTTTTCTAGATGAATGTGAGAATATGAAACACATCGTACTGCATCACGATGCCCAAAAATTCGAGTACAATCTCAAACCCAAGTCTTTGGTCAGGCGGCTCAACCTTCCGAGGTTGACAACGTTTGATAATGAGCGTGATACTCTGCTGATCGCCTTCTTGACTGAGGAGAGATGATGCTTTGTTCAGGCATGAGGGGAAAGGGACTTTCTTTCAAGTGCCATGACTGGAATGTTAATGAGGAACAAGCTCTCAGAAATTTGTCCCTCGGCCTCTTATGTCTCGGTGGTTGAGGAAGGAGAAAGTTGCAAGATCTTTCTGGAATTTCAGTTCTCGAAACGCTCCACATCCATAGCCCAATGTTGGCAAGCGATCTTGACGATCCGGCGAGAGGCGATTGGATAATCTCTGAGATCCTTCCGTTCTCTATCAAGGAATTCTGACTCATGGGTCAGCCCAGGAGAGACCCGTATGAAGACTTGATAGATCTCATCACCACACCAGATGTGAGACATCCGCATCTACAAAAGGTAATCGTCGCGAGTGAAGATATCGAGAAAGAAAACTGCTCCGATTGGATCAGGATCTTGACCTCGGCTTGCGATGAAACAACGAAGTTTTTGACGCAGGAGCCACCACACTGGAAAGCCCTCATCACATCATGCCGCTGTCTGACTGGACGGATGAAGTGAATTTGAAGGAGCACTCGTAGGAATGTTAGGGAGAAGTGATAGCTGATGGCCCAATAAAATATTTGCCGAGGCAGAAGGCAAGTTTCTAGTTGAAGATGAAACGATTTGATCTATATCTCCGTTTCTTAACGATGTGATACCCGATCCTTCGGAACAGCTGTTTCAGATCCTTCTTGGAGCTGAATATTGACTGCAGCATAGCCACGCAGGTAAACTATTCTAGGTAATTATTGCGAACTAGCTCGAAGACGGGAGCGGCGGCTAGCGACTCAGCTGAATCGACAACTGTCACCGTCAGCTTTTTAGCTTGTGGGGTCGGCACTTGGCGGTTTCACGGCTTAAGGTTTTGATGAAGAAGGCCACATGGCTGGAATAACCTGGCGTTGAGCTGATGGGCGCCTGTGTATTTGTGGAGATGATGGTTAGATATTGCTTCACTGTCGTTGGCCACTATATTCTCAACAGCCTCGGTAACCTTATTAGTGCTGGAGTGACGTTTATTGATGGATGAGTTTGAGATGCGAATTACCTCGTTGTATTGAGTTCGGTATCACTCAGAGAGACAATATACTTACAACAGCCCCTTTCAAAGATGGTGTGAAGACGGAAAATTCAACGATCCAGTGAATTTGCAGCATCAAGATCCCGACAGTGGATTAACTACCAGCCTCCAACTCAAATGGGACAATGTTTCCGTTCTCGCACCGCAGCGTTAAAGAAACCATCCGCCGATCAATAGACTAGCACTGTAGTTTACTTGGAGACTGACTCAGTCCAAGCGTGTACATAGCTTGCGAAGGATGGCACATACCATGTTTCAATTACAATACGAGACGCTAGAACTTGTTAGCAAGCACTAGAGTACAGAAGATACTGCTAACCTGGCTGTCAATCATAATTACAGTTGGCACCAAACCACGCGGTTCTATTTCCGTTCCGTGACGAAACGAAACTATCTAAACAAGTGTAGGTGAGTGAATGAGGGAAGAACCGGCCCCCCCTGGCGCAAGGGATTCAGGGGGTTGGACGGAATATATCGATTTTTGGGGCCTCATTTCAGGGCCAAGGGGCATCAAACCAGAAGCGGACAAGGCTGAGAAAGCTAACGCGTTTTGGCTTTAGCTCTGAAACCGGAAATACTGTCATATAGTTTCTAATGCTGTGCCGTAGGCATACTGTAGACCGTGCGCTTGTATGCTCTTCTTCCTTTTGCCCACTTTCACCTGTGTTTCAGGTCCTTGGAAGAAGCAAAGCGTAGGTTCAGAGTCAAAGCGCAGGTGAACTGACCCAGAAGCCTGGTCCGCATTGTGCCGTGCTGTTGGTCGGCTGTCCACTTTATCGATTGATTGATTGACATTGCATGTCGTTGTGAGTTAATCAATTAGTTCAAGGCTTTACCGTGACCCGTCTGCCCGTTTCATTTGTCCAAGCTACCGTTTCGTTGATCAGCGGAGTTCAACTCTAGTAGCATCCAATACACGGATGAATTTCCTACTTCGATGACACCTTGCGAAAAGACTGCCGAAAGTGATGTGTCGTAGACCTTATCCATGACTCGATCTGTCATTGTATCACTGACTGGCCTGGATTACGGGCTCGGCGGGAGCTAGATGTCCATAATGGGGTGTCTGGTGGATACCTTTGAAGCCATGCTACTCTGTTTTGTGATGGATCATTCTTGAGACTGTGCGATCAAATCGTCTCGACTCTATACTGCAAAAAGCGTTAGTCTCATGAATGCCGAGACATACACATACGATGCTTTTTGATGAGAATAAATACCTGACTTCGCCCTCGATGTTGTATATTAGAAAAACAAGCCTCAACAGTCTCTCACTCACTCAACAGCCTCTCTTTCAAACTTTTTTGCTTTCTCTGCTTCTTAATCTTCTTTTCAGTCACTCTTTCAGAGCCTCGGTCTCTCAATCAGCCACGCAGCAAACCAGTAATCACAATGAAGTTCTCCATCGCCACAGCTCTTCTCGCCGCCACGGCCTCTGCCCTCCCCGCAGCACAGGACGCTGCCCTCCAGGCTCGTCAGATCAGCAGCACCCGTAACGACCTCAAGAACGGCAACTCTGGCAGCTGCCCCGGTGTCATCTTCGTCTACGCTCGTGGCTCCACCGAGCTTGGCAACATGGTAAGTCGTCAATACCACTCTACTCTCCACTGCGGTTGCAACAAGACATATGCTAATCTGACTTCACTTCCTAGGGTACTCTGGGTCCCCTCGTTGCCCGAAAACTCGAGTCCAAGTACGGCAGGAACGGAGTTTGGATTCAGGGTGTTGGTGGTGCTTACGTTGCTGGTCTCCCTGAGAACGCTCTTCCCCGTGGAACTTCCCCTGCTGCTATCCGCGAGATGGTCGGCCACTTCAACGACGCTAGCCAGAAGTGCCCCGATGCTGTCATTATTGCCGGCGGTTACAGTCAGGGTGCTGCCCTCGCTGCTGCTTCCGTCACCGACGTCGACGACTCTATTCGCGAGAAGATTGCTGGTACCATTCTCTTCGGCTACACCAAGAACCTCCAAGTGAGTAACAGCACTGCCCTTCACCATTACGGTTCATGGCAAGATTGCTAACCTTATCATCTCAGAACCGTGGCAAGATTCCCCAGTACCCTGAGGACCGCACCAAAGTCTTCTGCAACACTGGTGATCTCGTCTGCACTGGCACTCTTGTCATCGCTGCTCCTCATCTGCTCTACCAGACCGATGCCGCTGGCCCTGCTCCTGCCTTCCTGATTGAGAAGGCCGACGCTGCCATTGCCGGCAAGGCCGCCTAAGGGTATCGGACTCTTGGCGATGGCATGTAATGGCTGATTGAGGGAGAAAACGAATGGGCAGGCCTGTTCTTGAGGACTTTTTATGAGGTACACGTTCGCTTGAATTATTTCTTAGTTTCTTTTTATGAATTAAACCAGCTGGTAATATGTTTCGTAAATCGGTACTCTCCCTTCCATGAAGTGAAATGACTGATGTGTGCCGGTAATTTGGGCTTATCTCGGCAACAGTTTGAGATGGGATGAGATTAGATCTCTTGCAACCCCGACATGCATCTGACTATTTGTATAGCGCTTAGCATGGCAACCCCTTCGCTGCCGGCCTCATCGGTCGTGCCGGGGCACCGGCTATTTTGGGAAACCTCATGGTCCATTTGCGCCAGGGTTCCCTGACAAAGCTATAACCCTGGCCATGTTGAACAAGATGTTGACAAGTGGTGAGTTGAATGTAATGCTGCAACCTCATCATATTGCTTCGAGACTTACCGCCATTGTTCACAACTTTCCTTCCAGGAAGACGATTTCAGAAACGAAGTTTTATGCAAATTCCTTATGTAACGCCCCTTCTATAGATGCACCTTGTTCTATCCCAATAACCTCTAGTTCACCAGATAGCTAACCTTTGACTTGCCCTTACTCCTGGAAATCTTCTTCACTGTCGTTTCACCACACTGGTCCGTCGTATCGACGTGTGTTCCTCCGCATGGATAAACCTCTGCTCCTACAATCCTCACAACCCTAAACTTCTCACCAGGCGCTACAAAACTCGCATCAGGAGTGAGATGCTCCAATCCGTTCTTTCGGAAATCTTCCTCATCCCAAAACTCAATCTCGACAGGCAGTTTGGCGGCGATGAACTCATCAACTTTGGCTTGGATGGGCTCTTTCCACTTTCCTTCAACGAGGCCTTGGAACTCGCATGATGCAGAGTCCGGGAAGTGGGAAGCTTTGAGTTCTTCGAAACCTTCGACTTTGTCTTTCAGAAGGTGGTTGACTGCTGAGCCGAGGACGTGGCCGGCGGTGTGATAGCGAGAGTACAGGAGACGTTTCTCGACATCTATCTCCGTAGTGACCATATCGCCCTCGCCGAACCTTTGATCTGACTCGAACTTTCCAAAGTGCAGAACCTGGCCATCGCGCACAGCATCCATGCGAGCAGAAGCAACAGAAAAGGAGGCACCTGGTTGACTGCCCATCTTTCCAACATCAGAGGGTTGGCCCCCGCCTTGAGGGTGGAAGATTGTCTGTTCCGTGACAACAGCGAAGTCGTCATCGGTGCCCTGCTTAAATAGCTCACGGTTCTCTTCTTCGAGAGTATTGAAAGGGCGAATTGCTGTGACGCGTGTTACGAGGGTGTGAAGCTTTGCATTACGCTGGAAAGCGAGAAACGTCCGTGCTGACGAGGCCATTTCGGAAACTGAATGTGACAAGAGTTGAAGGTTTTGTGTGAGTTGAAGGAAAATCTGAGTAGGTAAATAGATATAAAAAATGAACGAATAATGTCGCTCGAATTGCCACATATGCAGAAGCCCTCAAGAGACGCGCGCTAGTGAGAATGGGGCATAGCAAGACGGTCATTTACAAGTTCCAGGGCGTAGGGCGCGCTGCGATTGAATTCACAGGGCGCAGGTCACTGGATGGAATACTGAAGAACACAGTGGAACCTCCCGTGTTACAAACCCGCACACCTAACAAGAGTGAGTGAGACTGGATAGCAAATTGAACAAGTCACTTCATTTCTATCCAACAACCTGTTTCTTCTTTTTCACAGTATGTTAAACGCCAAGCCTTCCCAGTGTAATCGTTTAGAACAACTTCTCCACTCCTCTTCTCCTCCTGCTCACCCCATCTATCCTCATTAAGTGGTTCATTCAGTGCCCGACCAGATTAACTCAGACGGAGGTCCTTTATGAAAGCTGAATTTGTCTACACTGGCCAGGATATCCATCCTCTCTAGAGTGCTGATAGTTGTTATCATCAGCCTTCTGTGCTAGTAACTGCTTTTCCGCTATTCTATCCATTTATTCTGTCTCAGCCATGCCTCACACAACAACGGCCATTTCGACACTGGCAAATCCTTATCACTATCCAACGCGAATCCATGAGGCGCATCAGCAAAAACATGTAGCTCAACCGGCGCACCACACTTTGTAAATCCTTCCGCTAAGCGATATGCGTTGACAACTGGCACAACGGGGTCATTGTTAGAATAGACAATAAACGCAGGCGGCGCCGGAGAGCAAAGTTGCACATCAGGCTGTACAACATTGTAAAACTCCTGCTTCTCTTTCGGCGGTAGTGGTGGTTTGTTCTCGATGATCTGGCGGCCGACTGCGTTTGTTGAGATTGGTCCGTACCCAATGATGGCGAAGTCGATGAGTGGAATCTCGGGATCGGGCGGTGTCCAGCCGTCAGGATAATCTGCTAGGAGTGCAGCACCGAGATGACCGCCCGAAGAAAGACCGCAGATGCTGATACCCTTCGGCGCGAAACCGCTTTCCGCCATTATCTTCAGAGCTCTTCTCCCGTCATCTAGAGGTGCTTGAGGACTTGTCTCGCTATCAGGGAAGCGATGCACCAACACAAACGCGTAGAAGCCAAGACCGTTCAGCCACTTCGCAACGTCGACGCCTTCGCGACCAAGCATGAGCTCGATATAACCTCCACCTCCAATGATCAGAATACCGCGGCCATTGGGATTTGTTGGGCGGTACCCTAGGATCTGAGGGCTGTTGACTTTTGTTACCACGGCTTGACCCCCTGGTGTATCAGCAGAGAATGCGTCTTTTAGAGGACAATCGTCCCACAAGGACCATGATTTGTCTGATCCATACATGATGTGTTCTTGTGGAGGGTTGAGATTCTTTTGACGAAGTTAAGTCATGACATTGTTGTGCGGGGATTGATGTTGCGGTCTCGTGAGAACATCAGCCCGAGATGCCGAACATTGGGGGTTAATGCAACAACGAATTGATTGGGGGCACAGCATAGACGATGAGGCGCATTATGATCGAAGATGTGATGACTTGAAATAGCTCAGAGGTTCATTTGATTTACACCGAGACACATTATCCTAATATGAAGACCTTATCCTAGTCTGAGCGAAAACAGGACTGTTACTCGATGATACTTCGCTAATGCGATCACAATTACCCATGCTCATGATGCGATTGAGTCTCTACCGATTGAAATTTATTCTATGTTGTATCCAACTCAAGAAATTATGTACTGGCATTGAATGAGAGAAATGTTGAAGGTTGTCCCGCCGCCTGCTGGTCCTGTGCAATATTGTTCTGCAACTTCTTGTTCTCTTCATCAAGTTTATCAGCGACGTCCTCACCTTGAGCCTGTTGCGCTTCAAGTTTGAGAATGGTAGCAGTCAGCTTAAGAACCTTGTTCTTGATCTTTCCACGCTTCAAACTGTTAGCTTACTCATCAGAATCGTAAATACGCGCGCCTTACCTGAAGAGCATCAGCTTCTTCTCCAGAAGCGACCTCAATAGCAGGATTGAACGCATCCGTCTCAGCGTCGTTCGCTATCTGATTGACGCTGTTCAAAAAGTCGAGATCGGCTTTCTCAACATTTGATAGATCGCTGGGGAGACCGCCGAGCTTTTGTAGAGCTTCCTGTTGAGCGTTGCCCGCTGTGCCGCCACTGATAGAGAGGTCGTTGTATGTGGATTGCGCGAAAACGGCTCGTTTGGTGATGGGGTGTGCGATGGCGGTGGCTGCGAGACCGATGAGAATGCATGTGAACTTCATGATGTTCGGCGTTGTGAAAAGGATTTGAAACAAGCTTGGTAGAATGGAGCTGATAGATGGATATTGTTTGTAAACGGACTGAACAGACCAGCTGTGAATGTGATAGTAGCAAAGGCTGTTGCAATTGGGACCAGAGTTGAGGAAAGATCATCGACTTTGCACGGCATTATAACCACCGCGCAATCTGCTACTCAGGGGTGTCCCTAATCTGGATTCTGCACAAATCTTTGCCTGAAGTCCATTCCCAGTTCATCCTCAGAACAACCCTGTTGAAGCAAAAAGCGTTGTCTCCAAACAACGCATCCTCGCTGGTGATCATACTTCTAAGCATGAAATGAAGCATCAAAGACCGGATGCTAAGCTTCCGACTATCTACAGCAGACTGACTAATCTGTATTGAGACACTTCACAGAGCTGATAGGCTGAGAACTGTTTTGTAAGAGAATAGTCTCAAGTGGGTGCTGTAACAAGGAGTATCCATGCTCGTCGCACACTGTTTCACCACGTTTCGGGTTCCAGATGACAACGTTTCCAGACATAAACTGATGTGTTGACCAACATCAGTTAAACAAATAATGGAAGGTAACACGCCACTTATTTTGACACGAGTTTTAACAATGACTCAAGATGCATATGCTGACAATGTCAAGATACATGGGGCTTCTTGGTCACTGACGCAACAGGTGTATGCACTATTCCGTTCAAACATGGATTGTCAAGCTTGTACGATGTCACCTGAAAATGTAATATCAGGTCCAACCCAATGAATGGAAGCTCGTTGCGGTCGCAAAAGCAGAACGGAAAAGTACTTGGCTTGTCGCCCATCAACCTGATATAGCACTCTAAAAATTGGTTTGCGATAGCAAGCGAATGACTCATGATATCGAAAATATTTACGCCTACGTCCGTTGGGATGGTCGGAAATATATATTCGCAGTCACCACAAATCCGACAATAACTACACTTCGACAGTCGGACTTCTTAAGTCAGCTGTAAGCCATCTGAGGTAAGACAAGCAAACAAGCTTAAACAGTCGGGACATGGAATGTTTGTAACCTCAGGCTGGTGCTGATTGGTCAACATAACCTCGTCCACGGGCAGTACCGATGATTGCATCTGGGCTTTTCGGCGATTTTGTCCTCGGGTCCCAAGCTCCGAGTTACTTGTGTTCATGCTGCGTAACGGTCACAGTCCCCACGGCTTCCATGGGAATACGATGCCCACAACTCGTGGTGAGCTGCCTGCGGTGGTAAGTGCTCCGGCACAAGACGAGGACTGTACTAATTACCCTAAGGGGAATTACCTGCAAGATAACTACGAAGGCGGTGTTACTGTCGAAGCAGCCGTGCCATGGGAAAATAACCCTTTCCAAAATCGCAGTTCCACGCTCCAAGACACTGACCCCTGTTTTCAAGAATGGAAAGCTTCGCATACAGGACCATACGGTGAAGGCGCAGCACCGATCTCGCATCTCTATCGCTCCAGCGTCAGTGAAACGAATGACACAGATCTGTATCTTTTCGGTGCCGCGGGCACAGTTTTCCGAGGTTATTTTCCTGGGTATCCAACTTGGCAAGCACCTCCTACATCCTGATTCTGGTCCGTCGTCAAAATGCAGCCGGGGAATAAGGCTGGTACGGTGACACTTCGTTCTAGAGACCCGCGTCAGGCTCCGGATATTAACTTCAATTTCTTTGCCGAGAAGGGTGGCCGTGACTTGAAAGCCATTAAAGAGGGTATTGAGCATGCACTACGAATCTTCAACTTAACAGGCGCACCTTACGCTCCTTTCAGAATCGTCGAGCCTCGACCCGACATCGATATCCGGCAAGGGATTATGGACGAAGCATTCAGCCACCATGCGAGTTCCTCTTGTCGCATGGGGCCTGCTGGTAACAAGGGATACTGTGTGGACTCCAAGTTCAAGGTCAATGGTGTTGAAGGGCTTCGAATTATGGACGCATCGGTGTTTCCGCGCACACCAGGCGCTTTCCCTACTGCTCCAACCTTCATGATCAGTCAAAAGGCTTTTGGTGAGATCATGCGAGACATAAAGCGGCGGTCGTGAGTATGAGGCCCAGTGTAGTGCAAAATCGTGTGCTCAATGGTTGGAGATGTGATTTAAAGCCATTACAACTTACCTCATGGTTCGGGACTATATCTTGGAAGAACGATGGCTAAGACTCATCGAAATGACTGAATTGAGACTATGAACTGTTTTTATATAGCTTGTAGTGCTCAATGAGAAGCTGGCAGGTGTTCATGACCATACCATGCACCGCCAATCCAGTGGTATTTCATGAAAGCAGCGACTCAGTTTGCAGATCTACGGAAAAGCCTGGCGATACTACCTGTAAAGGCCATTCTTTTCAACCGCGACGAAACGCTCTGCTTCTCGTCACTTCCTATGTCCTCATTTTTGGACAGTTGAGCTTCCTGCTCTTCAGGTCCGTCATATTGTGAATGCAAATGCTCCATGACCCAGCATATAGCCTCTCTCACAGCATCCGGCCTCGCTTCAATAACTCCATGCCCACAATCTGGCAGATGAATATATCTGTTGTTCCGAGAAAGCTGTAACTGGGCTTTTTTTAATTTCTCATCTTCCTTGTCCGTCGCATCTAGCATTTGCTTCTGGATCACCAAAGTCGGACTGGCGAGATTCTGCTCTGCTGCGAGGGCCTGTTCGTATTGTATCTGTTTCCACCTGAGAGTGTTGCCCCGGATAACCACTAGTAGTTTATTTCCCAAGATCTTGCTTTCATATTGCCTCTGTTCAATTTTAGGATCTATTGCTGTCTCTTGGCCTGTTTCCGCTAGGACCATTCCGGCGACTTGGTGAGGTCTTGACTCGAGGAAGAGTCTTGCGAAGGTGCCACCATATGAATGTGCGACTAGCACATAAGTGGACGAGGGTTGAGACCCGTTCAAATATTCAAGCAATTCTGAGACGGCCTTTTCGGGTTTTATATTGGGGTCTAGTCGATCCCAGAGGAGAACCTGATAGTCTTTGAGAAGGCCTACCAAAGGCTCCCAAGAGGTGCAAGAATCACCGGATCCATGGAAGCAAATGATCCAAGGGAAGGCGCTATTTGGACTACCGCGTATCCGGAAGCGATTCGCGGTATTTGGTTCCGTCTTTGACATTTTCTATGGTGTTGAAGCGTCGTTTGGTGAGACGGTGAGAGCATGGTGAGCACATGTGGGGCGGTCAAATCCTGAAGTTTATGTTGCTGCCTGTGATAACATGACACCAAAAGGTCAGGTTCAAGCTGTCTATATCATTGGCGCCTAGGTTTCAACAAGAGACCGATGAGATGCCTTGTAACTGCCAAACATCATACGATTTGCTTGCGATGTGAAAGTGACACTTTGAGCTATCATCCTCTGGTTTGATCTCGAGACTTCGCCTGCACATAGAATTCAAAGAGACTCAGTCGAGCAGCGATGTCAATTCTCTCATGGAGGAATATCAAGCACCACTCCAAAGCACCTGATATAAGGTCGGTCGATCGTACAAGTTCCCCATGTGAACACAAAAAACTTGTCGTACAGAAATACCCTGCACCTAAGAAAACCCGCCTGTACCCGGGCGATCCGGCAACCGAGGCATTTCCTCATCTCATATCATGCCAGTATTACTCAAGTAACGACAGACTACAAAAGCACCAGTGATGCTATTCCCAGCCCTACACCATATCATTACGGTAGCTGAGCCGACACGATGTACATAATTCGCCGAGAAGACTACGACTTGGCGTGACGATTTCGGAATGTGAGGGTGTTGGTGACAAAATAAAGCTGCGTACTTAGACGAATCACTTATGGCATGATGCTGATTATTTTGGTAGCCTGCAACCATGAACAAGGATGTCGGAAATTTCCCCATACGCCGTATGTCCTTCCCCATGGGATAATCGCTTGGCCTTGGGGATTGCGCGCTAGAAGAAGATGGACTGGTGAGCTAAGAAGAGTGTCCCCGAGCGGGAGACCGAGGTCGACCGAATGGATGTGAACGAGAGGGAGTTGGTGATGTCAATAGGGGAGTAGTTGCAAGCGAGGCTGATGGTGGACTAACAGGATAAGCGTCTGGACATGGCAGATCAGCCTATAAGATATGTTTATTGTTAATACCGGATCAACAGTGACGAGGAGCACATCTTATTCCCCTAACCCAACATCGCAGCCACACTTAATTCCCTAGCTCATTAACTCATCCCAGCGATCATTACTCAGTTGATCCAATCCCCCGCAACCCATTCATTCGTCAATGCCCTTTTTCTCATAATCATGCCTCAATTCATGCATAACGTTCGGCCCGACATTGGACCAATCCAGCATCAAGCAGCCGAGTAATTTTACCAGCAGAGTTTTCTTTTACTTCCTTGGGTCTGGTGTCAAAATCTGGGGCAATTGACAAGGTTACTCGCTGCCATAACCTTCCATCATTTCTAATCCCAACCCCACAAATGGAGTCTCCGCCTCTGAAGTCATGCATCATTGACACATCCTTGTACAGCATCATGCAACGAAAAACCAAAAGTTGGTTCGTTCCGGCTTTTTTCTCGGCCATAAACATGAGATACCTTTCCCCAGAAATGAATCGTTTAACGGTTCGTCTGATCAACGTTGGCAAGTTGGGTAACGCACCGTTGTAGCGGTGTTCATCTCTGAGAATGTCTTCGTCCTTCTCCAGTGATAATCATAGGCGGAGTCTCCGCACCCACCGGGGTAGCATGCAGAGTGATGGACTCAAGCTCGATTAAGTCCTAAGCTGGACCTCAAGGCCTCGATCGCCAAGGCCTCTCGTGATATATAAGGAACCTTGGAATGCCTTGAAACCCAATCCTTCAGACAGCGAGCAGAAGCATCACTCACCATGTTTTTCAAGAAACTGCTCACTTCCGCCGCAGTCCTCGCGGGCACTGCGCTCGCCCAGAGCAAAGCAGGCGTCGAGGACCTCGACAAGCCCCGCAGAGATCTCTTCGAAAAGGACCTCTCCAAGTGTCCCGGCTACAAAGCCACAAAGCACTGGGAAACCCGCTCTGGCTTCTACGCTGACCTTTCCCTCGCGGGCCAGGCTTGCGATGTCTTTGGCGTTGACCTGCCCGAGCTAAAGCTTGAGGTTGAGTACCAGACCGAGGACCGTCTGCACGTCAAGATCCTGGACACCAACAACACTGTTTACCAAGTTCCAGATGACATCTTTCCACGTCCAGGATTTGGTCAGTGGGCTTCGCCTAAGAACTCCAAGCTCAAGTTTGACTTCAAGGCGGACCCCTTCTCATTCACGGTTTCGCGAAGAGATACCGACGAAGTACTCTTCGATACATCGGGAAGCGATCTTGTCTTCGAGAGTCAGTATGTTTATCTCAAGACTAAGCTCCCCGAACATCCTCATCTCTACGGTCTTGGCGAGCACAGCGATCCCTTCATGCTGAACTCGACCAACTACACCCGCACCATTTACACCCGCGACTCGTACGGTACACCCAAGGGCCAGAACCTGTACGGTGCTCACCCCATCTACTTTGACCACCGAGACAATGGCACCCACGGTGTTTTCCTCCTCAACTCTAACGGTATGGATGTCTTCATCGACAAGAAGAAGGACCAGCAGTTTTTGGAGTACAACATCATCGGTGGTGTTCTGGACTTTTACTTCGTTGCTGGACCTTCTCCTCGTGAGGTCGCGAAGCAGTACGCTGAAATTGTTACTCTGCCTCTCATGGCACCTTACTGGGGCCTCGGCTTCCACCAGTGCAGATACGGCTATCGTGATGTTTACGAGGTTGCTGCTGTCGTGGCAAACTATTCCGCTGCTGGAATTCCGCTCGAGACTATGTGGACGGACATCGACTACATGGACCGCCGTCGCATCTTCACCATTGATCCAGAGCGTTTCCCCGCTGATAAGTACAAGGATCTCGTCGACACAATCCACGCACGGGATCAGAAATACATCGTCATGGTCGACCCAGCTGTGTACGACGTTGAATCCAACCCTGCTCTTGACTCCGGTCTTGAGTACGACACTTTCATGAAGGAGCCCAATGGTTCGGACTACCGGGGTGTTGTATGGGCCGGACCTAGTGTCTTCCCAGACTGGTTCAACCCCAACTCGCAAAAGTATTGGAACGAGCTCTTCGAGAACTTCTTCGATGGCGAGCACGGTCCTGATATCGATGGCCTCTGGATCGATATGAACGAGCCTGCCAACTTCTTCAACCGCCCTTATCCCGGAAACAACACTACGCCTGAGAAGTTCGCCGAGGTCGATGGTGATCCTCCCAAGCCTCCTCCCGTTCGCGATGGCCCTCCAGCTCGCATCCCTGGCTTCCCTGAGAGCCTCCAGCCTCCTTCATCTCGCTCTGGCAGACGCGAGGTTACTTCCCTGGCCAAGACCACTATTACCAAGCGCTCCGTGACAGTCCGCACGGCTTCTCAGAACCGTGGCGTCGGAAACTGGGCGATCAAGAAGCACTGGGGCCAGAACAAGTACGGTCGTCCCGGCTCCAGCTGGCAGAACGGCAAGAAGACCGGCTCTGGCTGCGGCCCTGATGAGTGCAAGGGTCTCCCCAACCGAGATCTCATCCAGCCTCCCTACATGATTCAGAACGGCGCTGGACCTACCCTTGCCGACGGTACCACTGATACCGATCTTGTGCAGAGCGGAGATTATCTCCAGTACGACACACACAACCTGTACGGCGCTCAGATGTCGACACACTCGCACAATGCTATGCGCGCTCGGCGTCCCGATAAGCGCGCTCTTGTCATTACTCGCAGTACCTTTGCTGGTTCTGGCAAGGATGTTTCCCACTGGCTTGGAGACAACCTCTCAATCTGGGATCAGTACCGCTTCAGCATTGGGCAGCTTCTCCAGTTTGCTTCCATCTACCAGATCCCCGTTGTTGGTGCTGATGTCTGCGGTTTCGGCGGCAATGTCACTGAGACTCTCTGCGCCAGATGGGCTACCCTCGGAAGCTTTTACACTTTCTTCCGCAACCACAACGAGATCACCGCCTCTTCACAAGAGTTCTACCGTTGGCCGAAGGTGGCTGAGGCGGCCCGTAACGGCATTTCTATCCGTTACCAACTCCTCGATTACATTTACACTGCCCTCTACAAGCAGAACCAGACCGGTACTCCTACCCTCAACCCTCTGTTCTTCAACTACCCCAACGACAAGAACACATACTCTATTGACCTTCAGTTCTTCTACGGTGATGGTATCCTTGTCAGCCCTGTTACCAAGGAGAACAGCACCGAGCTGGAGTATTACCTCCCTGACGACATCTTTTACGAGTGGTCAACCGGTAAACCCGTCCGTGGCAGTGGCTCATACGAGTCTGCTGAGGTCGAGCTCACTGATATCATGGTTCACTACAAGGGCGGCATCATCTACCCTTTGCGTGTTGAAAGCGCCAATACTACTACCGCTCTACGCAAAAAGGGCTTCAACCTTGTTATCGCACCCGGCCTCGACGGCAAGGCTTCCGGTTCCTTGTATCTCGATGACGGCGAGTCTGTTGTCCAAGATGCTGTGTCCGAGATCGACTTTACCTACACCAAGGGTAAGCTGAGCATGAGTGGAACCTTTGAATATGATGCAGGTGTCAAGATCGAGACGATTACTGTTCTTGGTGTTGATAAGAAGCCCAAGGGTACGGATCATGCCGACTATGACGAGGAGAACAAGAAGTTGACCTTCGCGGCCGACGTGCCTTTGAAGAAGAAGTGTTATGTTGATTTGTTTTGATCGGAGTATCGGGATGAGATAATGTTTGCACGGATTTAACGTTCGTTGATGGAGAGATTTAGCTTCTTATATATACATCAGAAACTCATCGAAATGCTTATTCAGCTCTGTACAAGCGATATATTACGTGCGTGATACTTTATATTTGACTAGCAAAAAGTATATAGGAAGCGGTAAAGTAATCGCTTGTGGACTAGTAGGAAAGCGTTGATCATGAGGTTTTGTTCAGCAGTATATAAACATTTCAGAACCGGCAAGATATATTTCCCACCTCCTGATTGCCCTGGGACCCCCATAACCTTCCTTATCAGTACGAATTGAAAAGCTTCTGATACTTCTTCTGAGTTTTCTTATCGCCCACCCAGACATTGCGTTCGCCATCCACGACTTCGATATGCTCGCCAATATAAGTAGCAACCTGGCCATTGCCATAAGCAGACTTGTCAATGAAGACATGTTCGTCAGGTTCAACGACATCAGTATAGTAGGAATGCGCGAGCATGGCAGTCAAATCGTCCGGTGATTTATATAAAAACATGGCGATACCGTCAAAGTCAACGAGTTGATTCGAGGATGGCGCAGAGGCGCCAGCGTCGGTAGGGACGATCTTGCCGCCAACACGGACCTAGTAACAGGGGTAAGTAAGAATCACTGCCGTCTTTGGACAAGGGTGCGATGCACGTACCTGCTGATACCGTGATATTTCAAAGTGAGTTGCCAGAGGAATCACCTTTGGCGCATGCTGGTTATCCCAGTATTCCCAGAATTCATCACGGGTCATGTTAGGATGGCGCTTGACATAAGTCAGCATCTGTAACAGTCCCGTATCTGAAGACGAAGACGAGACAAGGGTTGGCCCGACGAGACCAACAGCAAGGGTAAGAAGTGATGTGATTTGAACCATGTTGTTTGTTCCTACAGATGTGAGTTGACGAGATTGAGCAATGAAGATAGAGGAGATTTGTGGCTTCAGACTTCCCGAGGATCACGCCGGGTTTTAAACGAAAGAGATGGACTGGCCGTGTAAGGTGACGGGAGCTGCAGTAGCAAATGTCCGAATTCCTGGGATCAACAGTCTGGAGACAAGGTTACTGAACGGAACAAGGATATGAGGGCGGCTGAAAACGCCACTATGATAGAACAATGGGTTAGTTGGAATGTCCAACTGAGACACACCGATCCGTCTGAAGGATAGTCTAATTATAAGCTTGGACAATGCAAGGATCTTATTCCGAATTCCACGGGTTTCCATCAAGATTTTGAAGCCCTCACTGAGCTCTAAGGATCATCGTTGGTGAATTGTGGTGTCAATACGCGACGATTCCGCCTTTTCGGTAGGGAAGATCTGTACTGACATGGAAGCTATTCTACCCTAGGACCATGATGCATACCTGGTCTTTAGGATTGAATCTCCGATAAAATACTCATATTTATCTTCATTAAACCTTGGGCCTCAGATCCTTCGATTGGTGGGTAAGTGTAAGTATTGGACGAGAACGACGGATTGTTGCCTACATGTTTGCTCAGACTGGTCCTACCACCGCTTGGCAGGAAGGCTCGTCAGACCAACGCACCAATCACAATAACTATCAGCGTTGAAGTGATGACCGCATAGGAGAGGACAATAGGAACAAGACTTACTAGCGTGGTGAAAACATGCATCGGTTCATAAGGCAGTCTCATCACCAACACACATTGGAAGACAATGACGGAACTCGGAACAAAGCTTCCTCATAGTCAATCTCGAATCTTGTATACGAGACTATTCTATGCAAACCCGCCGACCTTACGATTTCAGAAGGCAATTCCGACGAGCCGGTTTCGGTCGCGCTGAAGAAGTAGACCAAGACCAACTGGGTTTCCTCCATCACCTATTGTGTTGTTGGACATCCGTTGCTTCGTTCACCAATCGTGGCTTAGCCTTACAGCACTGCACATTCATGAAATAATAATTTGAGTTGGATCACGGACATTGTCGTGTTCCACACAACGTGCGTGTCCTATGTGAAGATGTAGCTATAATTGAGGTTGCCTCCCCATCTTGACAATTTTCCAAACCGATCGCTCTTTGGTGACAAGGAAAACTCGGAAATGCCTTACCCAGTGATAAACGGCGTGACGACCTTTCTCCCACCACCTGAAGGCTACGTGGTGGACTTCGATAACCCTCAGAAGCAAGATGCGCTTGAACACTATCTCGTTTTTCGCTATTCTTGGACCATTTGCATTTTTGTGCCTTTTGCAGAGATTGTATACCAAGTACTTCATCCTGGGAAGCTTAAAGATTGACGACGGTACGTTGCGTCACGCGATTCTCTTTATTCTGTTAGAACAGACTTGCTGTAAAGCTCTTATTGTAGTTGCCTGGGCAAGTCTATCACGCCATACGAGAAAGGATCGTGGACTAACATGTACGTCCGGTCAAGATCTGCTTGCTTGTCATGCAATCAGTCCAGATTTGTGAGTACTTGGATATTTCTCGCCGCCGATTTATGTTGATCCCTGTAGGGTCCATCTCCATTGAAGGTCTATGCCATCACGCATGGGAGATGCCTATCCAAGTCTTTGAGAAACACATGCTCGTACGTCCAACCCAGCAAACAAATATCAAAACAATCTGTAGTAACGGATCTTCAGAGCTCATATATCGCCGCTCCCATATTTATTATATGCAACGGTTGCAGTAAAGCATCTCTATTGACTTTCTACCTCCAACTCTCTCCCCAAGTCTGGTTCCGCCGAGTCATCCATGGAACGATTACTTTTGTCGTTCTTTATACTCTTACTATATCTGCTCTTCTTCTCTTTGGCTGTAACCCGATTCAAACAGCTTGGGATCCTTTCCGTTTCGCAAGTGGAAAATGTGTCGACAATGCTGTCGTTTATATCATCATTGCTGTGGTCAATATCATCTCGGACCTTATCCTTTTCATTATTCCTATCCCCATGATTGTCCAGCTAAAAATTGCATTGACTCAAAAGATTGGGGTGGCTATTCTATTCGGCATTGCTACGATGTGAGTGCATTATCTACCGACGAAGCTGCTCTGATACTGATGAGAAACGCAGCACCGTCGCAACTTCCATCATCCGCATGATATACCTACCGGTTCTTCTGGGAGCACTCGACATTCCCTGGGTCGCCGCGCCCGCGAACGTCTGGTCCATTAATGAAGCCAACCTTTTCATAATCTGCGGTTCGATGCCAACGCTGCGCAAGTTCTTTAAGAGATTTGCCCCGAATTGGATGGCGTTTTCACCTACCTCTATGCAAGCTATTGTCGCCGAGCCTGCGTCAGATGAAATCTCAAGATTTGGACTAGACGAGAAGAAAAAGAAGAAGCATACTTGGGTATTCGCAGTTTGATGCCCTAGAGTCAGGTAACTATCCTGATACTATCAGTCAAGAGACGCAGGTGACCGCTGGAAAGACGGATGACGAGGGTTTGGGGAACGCGCGGTATAACACGAGTGAGGAGGCGATTTTACAACAGAGTAAGATTGCATACTCCAAGTCGTTCGAGGTCACATTCAGTCCATAGGTAGCTGAAGCCTAAGTTTTCAAATAAATGACTACTTGAACATCATGTTCTGCGATAGGACAATGATTGTCGATATATCGCATTTCCATGTTTCGCCCATTGGGCAGAACACCAATCGGTGGCTTTGTGTCCTGTCGCGTTACACAAACACGCTCCATTCAGCCATCACAAGCGAAGACCTTCAAGAGGGGTCGGCTATGTGACGTCAATCTCAACGTCAAAGCAAGGGCGCATTGAAGGCTATATCAGAGTCCTGTCCCACTAGCGTTAACGCGATGAAGTGATTTCCCCTGCCAATGCGCATTCATTTCTTGAAGAGCAACAAGCATTGTTGCATGAACTGATACCAAAGGTTGGCAGACTGCAATGATGGCTTCTTCCTTGACGCATATTGCCGACGGGACGAACCAGGACAGAAGGATCAATGGTAGTCCCCCGGCGGATAGTGAAGGTCAACAGCATGTCTCGCGGTCACCTGATACTTCCCTTTCGCCTACAGATCACGGAAAGGACGCTTACCTAACCTTGATGTGCTGTACAATGGCGCAGGTAATCACAGCGACATTATACTATCCCATCCAGGCTGACTCCATGATGACAGCTGCCAATATGGGGTTACTCAGTCTCATTCGGTATCTTCCAAGAGTACTACTCCCGTCCCTCAAGCCCCATCAGCAGTGCATCCTCCGGCAAAATCACTACCATCGGTGCATTGCAGCAAGGCGTCATGTATCTCATGATGCCTTTTGCATTTCTCATTCTTAGTAAATACCCCCGTCTGCGACAATACTGTGGTCCCATTGGACTTCTCGTGACAATATCTAGCCTTACAGCTTCTGCTTTCGTGGACACGATCGCGGGACTTATCGCGACTCAAGGTGCTTTGTACTCGGTAGGATGTGGCCTTCTATTCTGTCCTATTTCACATTATATGAATGAGTGGTTTGTTGAAAGGAAGGGAATGGCGCTTGGGGTCATGTGGGCGGGCAAATCGGCGACAGGTATAAACAGTCTCATTCCTACCTCCCAGCCAGATGTTAACTTCAAATATCAGGTATAGTCATGCCTTTCGTCTTTGACGCCCTACTCCGTAAGACCAGTTTGCGTGCGACTCTTTTGGCTTGGGCTGGTGCATCAGCAGCTATGAGCCTGCCGACACTGTTCTTCATCAAACCTCGAATTCCCCACCGAAGCCAAGTTCAAGTACAGCCTCTGTCCTTCAGCTTCCTCCGTTACCCATCTTTCTGGATGATGCAAGTGGGTGTAATCATACAGTCTTTGGGATATCTCATGCCGAGCACATACCTAGCCAGCTACGCTTCGACGATCGGATTACCCAGCATCACAGGTCCTATTCTTCTCGCGTTATTCTCAGTAGCTTCTGTTCCTGGTGGAATTGTGCACGGCATGGTCGGCGACAAAACCTCAGCAACCAAAGCTGTGACCCTCGCATCGCTAGGGAGTGCATTACCCGTAATCCTACTCTGGGGCCTTAGCCTCAATCTTGTCAACCTTGTCGTCTTCGTTGTTCTTTACGGGTTTTTCGCAGGCGGGTTTAGCTCAACATGGTCCAATATGTCGTCCGATATCCAAAAGGACGACTCCGCCGCTGATTCAGCTCTCATCTTTGGAATGCTCATGGGCGGCCGAGGTATAGGTTATGTTTCTGCCGGACCATTGAGCGGTATTTTGTTGCAGGCCAAAGCGTCTTTATCTGACGAGGCTTTGGGATATGCGACGAAATTCGGGCCTATGATTATATGTACGGGAGTGACGGCTGTGTTTGGGGCATGGGCACCCATGTGGAAGGGCATGAAAGTTGTCTTTGGTTACATGTGATGGTAAGCATCATTGAGAAAATGTAACGTGTTGCGACTTTCATAAGGCAACCACAAAACCTTTTGGCGGTCTAGTTAATAATCATCCCGATCGCGATTCTGGAAGAAAGACTCCGAGCGAGAAAGCTAACTGTGATTAGCCTATTTGAAGAGTAAAGTGCTCTTCTCTTGTACAGTAACATGTTGAGGTATCGGGTATTTGTCCGGCAAGCGATCAAGGTTTGAGAAGGGAACGTGGCCTGAACGGACTTAAGATCGGCTTTAAGTGCCCCTGGACTTTGATGTCATAAGCAAACGGCAATTCGAGTTACACAGCATGGACAGGATTCTTACTGTAAGCACTTTAACAGTACGATGTTGAATATACTGCTTATCAGAGGAAGTTGTAATTACTATTGCCGCTTATGGTCTACCTAAACCGCAATCTGCATCTTCTCCATCCACGATATGAGAAGGAATGCAGGCATCTTTCCCAGTAGGCGTCATTGAAAGTGTGTACGTACACCTCCATAAGTGGAGCGATCTTGAATTAATAATGTTGTCCCTCCAATGGTAGTGGATCGGAAACTCTGAGGCTGGGGATGGTTCTCAAGGTTGGTGTCTCTGATTGGCTTCATTCGAGAGAGCTGCTACGCTAAACTGTCGTCAGTATTTGCGTGGAGCCATTGAATCATTGTATTAACATTGAGACGCACCATGAGACAGTACCCCTCACTTCGGCTGGACTATCCTCAATGACATCAATTTCCTGTTTATAAGGAAAAGAGCTCCCCTCATTCTGGTTGTAAATTGAACGCTCCCATCGCTTTGACTCTTTATATTATCTCGCAAAAACAAAACACAGCCAAAATGCCTGTTGAATCTGCTTACGACCCCAAGGACATGCTGTTCCGCCACCTGGGACCCACTGGTCTCAAGGTCAGTGTCTTCAGTCTTGGTGGCTGGTTGACATACGGTAAGATACCGACGAGAATTCAAGTTTAAATGCACATCTGACAAATAATAGGCGGAACACAAAAGGGAGATATTGTCAAGCAGATCCTTCAAAAGGCCTGGGACCACGGTGTCAACACCTTTGACACCGCCGAGGTCTACGCCAACGGTGAATCTGAGATTGAGATGGGCCGAGCCCTCAAGGAGCTCAACTGGCCCCGAGATGAGTAGGAACTCCCAAAAGCACTCATTCACGAACAATCCGACTGACTCATTTAGATACGTCCTTACAACCAAGGTCTTCTTCGGCACAGGCCGCAAGGAGCCCAACACCCGAGGTCTCTCTCGAAAGCACGTCGTTGAGGGTCTCAAGAGCTCCCTCAAGCGCTTGGAGCAGCCATACGTTGACGTTGTCTTCGCCCACCGCCCCGACTACGCTACCCCCATGAAGGAGATCGTTGAGGGATTTACTCAGGTCATTCGCAACCTGAACCTTGCCTACTACTGGGGTACCTCAGAGTGGAGCGCTGCTCAGATTACCGAGGCTACTCAGATTGCTGAGCGCTATAACCTTATTGCTCCTGGTAATATTTCACGCTTTACTTGATTAGCCTTATGCTGATTTTTATTTAGTTGTTGAGCAGCCTCAGTATAACGCTCTGCACCGTGAGCGCTTCGAGGTCGAGTACGCTCCCCTCTACGACCAGTTCCAGTACGGAACCACCATCTGGTCCCCTCTTGCCAGCGGTCTCCTCACCGGAAAGTACAACAACGGTATCCCCGAAGACTCTCGCTTCGCTACCAACAAGTCTTTCTTCGAGGGCACCGTCAATGAGCTCCAGACAGAAGCCGGAAAGGCCAAGATCGAGAAGGTTAGGAAGATGTCCGAAGTTGCTGAGCGTCTCGGAGGAAACGTCGCCCAGCTGTCTCTTGCCTGGGCCCTCAAGAACCCCAACGTCAGTACCGTCATTCTTGGCGCGACAAAGGTTGAGCAGCTTGAGGACAATTTCAAGGCCCTTGATCTCTACAAGAAGCTTGACGATAAGGTTATGGAGGAGATTGAGAAGATCCTTGACAACAAGCCTAAGGGCCCTGCTACTTATAGCCGTGAGAGAACTTTGGACTGGAAGCCTTAATTGATTGATGGTCTAGATATGAATAGTAGACTAAGTCAATGATGAAAAGCAAATTATATCGCAGTGTTTTGGTCCTCTCACATTTCTTGTATGTCTACTTCACGCGTAACCCTACCCACCACTCACTGTTATCACCGTGTATCATTGTCCTTATAAAAATTGAAAGGTCCAAGGATCTGGCCTCCCTCTTGTGACTCGGGCCATTATCAAGATGTACAAAGTGAATTCTCCTTCACGTTGCACTGATTCTGGCGCAGATACATGATCGTCATGCGGTTAACAAAGGGGTGCGGTAAATTCAACGATACTATGTTCAAGAACTATGTACATGCTTGTATATATACCATCAGAAGATCCGACTCAATATCATGCTCCTCGCTCATTCATCATGTAAAACATCGTCATCTATCACATCTAGCATCCAGAGGGAAGAGCGAAGCTCTCGGTTCTGCTGGAGCTGCTGTACTTGGCACCGGTACCCAGACCCCTCTTCGCAAAGCCTTTCCACAGCTCGCACTTGTTCTTACCACCCGTCAAGGCGGTATCAGCATCAATGATGGCATCGCGAGCCTGGACCATGTTGGGGTTGCAAGGTTGACTATCGTAAGTTAGCAAAGTTCACCATCATTTGTTATACAGAATGAACCTACAGAGCCATGCCGTCCATGACAAGCTTCATTGAAAGGTACTTTCCGTCCGTAGGGACCTTGCCGTTGAACTTGGGCATATCCTCGTCGTTCTTGCCGTGCTTGTCAATCAAATTCCACATCACCTCGTATAAGATCGACGCCCAGACTGTTCCGATGGCGTGGACGCCGGAAACACTGTTGGCGCTCTTGTAGGTGTAGGGGTTGGTTGTCATGCTGGTGCTGTAAGGATAGGCACGGATGCCAGCGGGCTTGTTCGAAATCCAGTCGCCCATGGGCTTGTTGGCAGCACGAGTGTCCTTCGCCTTGAGGTGAATGGCGATGGCCATGAAGTCACTCCATCCCTCGCCCATACCACCGGATTCGCCACCCTAGAAGTTTTAGCATCTGGATGAATAGATAAAGGCCTGAAAGACTTACAGGAAGGCATCCCGAGTTGGCCGGACCACCAGTCAGACGGTTGCTCAGACCGTGAGTATACTCGTGAATAACAACGCCAGCATCGAATGTGCAGTCGCGCTTAGGGTTGCTAGTGTCCCACAGAAACATTCTCATACGTCCGGACTGACCATCAGGAGGAGACGAGAACATCGCGTTGTTGGTGAATCCTCCATCCTGAGCCATAAGGATAACCTGATCATTACCCTTACCACCAGCACCATTGTTGTTAGCCTCAAAGTTACCGGCCTGCTCATTGAAGCCAAGGACATGAAGAAGGTCGTGATACTTGTTGGCGGTGTAGAAGAGCTGAGTGACGGATGCGTCACGGTAGCTGGTGGGGTCAGACATTGAGGGAGTATAGTCATACTCGAAGGCAAGGGACTTGGATTCGGGGCGATAGTTGTTAAGGTAACTGCTTCCTCCCGAGGGATTGGTTTGCGCGATACCGTTATTACCACGGGTTGTGGTGTAGTTGCTTGAACCATCACTATGCCAGGTAAATTCAGATCTGGTCAAGTCCCAAGGGTCCTTAACTACGGTGCGAGAACCCTGTGCAGGATCATTGACACCCCACGGGCTGATAATTAGTTCAGGCTCACACCTCCAAGTTTAGGTGAGAAGAACTTACTAAACCTCATAGGTAGCTTCGGCGACATAATCGACAACACCAACAACTTCATCCGTCTTAGCAGCATTGACATAAGTCAGAAGCCAGTTGTCGACAACGTCAGTCTCGATACGCCAAGTAAGCTTCAGCTTGCCGTCGTCAACAAGATAAGCAAGCTTAGCCTCCGGCTTGCTAACAGTACCAGAAGTACCGGTGAACTCGTAGTGCTTGTCGCTTTTCTTGACAGCCTTTGCCTTTTCGGCCTGGACAGGCAGCGAGAGAACTTCAACAGTGTCCTTGAGGGCGTCCACAGGATCCTTCTCGTCTCGCTTTGTGAGAGGACCAGGCATCTTTCCCTCGTAGAAGCTGTTTCCGTAGGAGAAGACTTCTCCATCAGCGCCAATCTGTTCAATCTCAGTACGGGTGTCGACTCAGCAAGGTTGAAGAACTTACATTAACGTTGAAGTCAGCATTATCGATATCGATGCCGTTAACCGTTTGCTTAAAGTTGACGTGAGCAATACCGTTGGTGCCGACATAGTGGTCAGTGACCATGCGGAACTCGGCCTTGGGGAACGTAGCCTTGACTAGGTCCTTGGCAGTCTCAGTATAGTCGGCTCGCTTGGCAACGACCTTGGCGCTGACATCCTCAGGGACATCCTCCTGAGAGACGTACTCAGCCATGGGTGCAAGCTTGAAGGCTTCCAGGTCAAGGCCTCGCTTGCTCAAGGGCGATGCATTGGGCGTTCTTCTGCTAGGATGGGCACCGGCTAGGCCGGTAAGTCCTATGAGGAGTAGACTATCTGAGAAACGCATGTTAAGAACGAGTGAAGGTGGTATGAACAGAGAGTGTTGATGATGAGTTGTAGGCAATTATCATGGCGATTTGTCAACTATTATATACTTCCTAACAGATAGAAACACAATCCATTGCCTTTTGGTCCTTCCTAATTTCCCATTTCAACTGGAACTTTTGTAGATCTTGGCCAGTTAGACGCTGGACATTAACCACTGACCTATTTCGGGATTTACATGCCAAGAGAGGAAGGGTCTTTTGTCCGGGGTAATCAATTGTCCCTAAAGTTACGGCAGTTCAAGCACGCGAGCGTGGGGCAACACGAGCGATAATGAATTTATGGAGCCCGGTCGTTGCTGTGTCGCTACTTGTAGCATATCGTGCTGTATTCTAGTATCTTGAATGCAGCAGGATAGGAAGGTCTGTCGGACAAACAAGAGCCGTGAATAGAACGGCTCGGGACGAACCATCGTGAATTAGGTAGTCAGTTTGCGGTACGGAAATCACTCCTGAAGAGGACTGATAGACCGATATACGAATGACTAGTGAAGGTTCAAACCTTAGGACTTAAGCTTATCAACAATAAGGCCATGATGATCTTCATGTTGCTAGGTCTAAATTTATTCTTAATACGGAGTAAATAGTGTCACGTTACAGTGAAAGCACTAGAACATTGTCAGATACGAGAAATCCCAACACGGCGTATGTTGTAAATGAGACCCTTAAGCAAAAAAGCATTTCTCCCGTGGAGCGAACAGGCGCTTTCACCACGAAACGATCTCGTTCCCATTTGGTCATCAAGATAAGAAGGCTGGAATCTATGCAAGCGCCTGCTACGGCCCCTGCGTCGCTTGGCACTACCAGACGAGCTTCTTTTTTAGCGAGTCATGCGCCGTGTGATCGACCATCGCGATCCCTGCATGATCTGGGGACCTTCCAGGTTAGGCCATCTAGGCCGGTAATACCACCTCCGACGCATCCAATGACTTGCAGCCAGTCAGTTCTGTTATCAGTACCCGATGTCATTTCGATGTGACGGGAGAAGGAGAGTGGCCGACTGAGCGGTCAGATGGTTATTAGCCAAGAGTCTATATGCCGTGTGCGAGATTTAATAAGAGGCGGCTGACCTGTTGGGCTTCGACTTGCCTTTTCAAATGGTTTGGTTCCACAGACCATGTGGCATCGTTCATGTTGGGTTTGCCTCGTTATAGGAAGGTAGCAATGCTCGTTGATTGACTACATAACCCCTTACACTACTCTTGGCAACGTGTTATCATCCAGTACTGGATAGTCTTACAAGCTTTCTAATGTTCAGCTGTAGCCTCGCAGCTCAACGCAAGAGTTCCGTATCTTCTTTTCTGGCGAGTTATCGTAGAAAGGCTGCAGGAAGGGATATGTACTGCTGTATGTGGGCACGGGTATAAACGCATCTGGTTTAGGGAAAATAAAGTAAATCAATCGAGATATGTGGTCAACATTGTGAGAAAACCGCCGACAACTCGACTGAAACTTAACAATGTCGCCTGAAACTCATACACGGGACCAAGGTTCATGGAATGAAGAGGAACATATGATGATCATCATGTAGTCTCCATGGGCTTAGAAATTCACCGAAACTTGGTCGATTGTGGATTTATGTGCGATGTCTTATCAACGATATTGTAGCTTCAATGGCTATGAATGCTCAGGCTCACATCTATTATTAATATGAAAGATGGATGCCACCGTGAGTTGATTAGAAATCCCTCCGTTGGCGCAAACTTTCGTGTTCGTTGTGGGAACATATGCATCTCCACAACCTACAGTAATTCGCAGCGTCAGTTCTGGAGTATAGCCGACATTTGACACTAAGGGTAACTCTGAATAGTCAGTAAGGCTGCAACCTCTCTGTAATCATCGAAGGTAAAGGTCAATGCCAGTCTGTCTGAAAGTCCTGCACAGTCATTGGTATGCGGTGTTATTGGTCCTACGGCCAATTTGGCCGATGACGCAAGGATAAAGTGGGGATGAACGGCGAACTTGATCAGTAAGAGCCTCAACACCATAGCGAAATCACGGAATGGGCCAACTTGACCGAAGATAGAGGCCATATTGGCCGCCGGATTACCCATGGAGCCGCATTGAACTTCTGAGCCTTCCCTCGAGGTGAGAGACGACGAAGCTATTTAAAGTGACGACTCTCGAACGCTTTCACCAAGACCTCATGATCATCAGATCAATCCAACCTTATCTACTGGACGACTTAGAGCCCCCTTTCCCCCACTATGACAGTTTCTTCTTCCCTCGTTCTCGTCACCGGATCAACCCAAGGCATTGGTCTTGCAGTTGCTAAAGAGCTCGCCACCAAGCACAATTACCATGTTCTTCTCGGCGTCCGCAACATCAAAGCAGGAGAAGAGATAGCTTCTGGTATTCGCAAAGATGGCTACAGAGCATCCGTTGTAGGGCTAGATCTCAACTCCGCCGAATCTATCACCCATGCAATTGAGCACATCAAGCAGAACTATGGCTATCTCGATGTTTTGATCAACAACGCCGCGGTCCAGCTTGATCATAACAAGGACCTCACTACTTGGGATATATACCAGAAGACTTTCACAACCAATGTTGTCGGAACTGGTTGTCTGACGCAAGGCCTTCTCCCTCTTCTCCGTCAAGCCAAGAATGGCCCACCTCGAATCATTTTCGTCACAAGCGTCATGGGCAGTCTTGCGAAGGCCACTGACGAAACAACTGATTACTACAACATCGATTACAAGGTATACGACGCGAGCAAGGCGGCCGTTAACATGCTCATGTTCAATTTCGCCCGCGAGATGGACGATATTGGAGGAAAAGTCAATTCTGTTTGTCCAGGTTTGGTCAAAACAGCACTGACTGGATATCACGAATGGGGAACGACTCCAGAGGTTGGCTCTGAGAGAATTGTGGAGTTGGCTACCATGACGGATAAGGATGGGCCGCACAAGACCATTAGTGACCGCAACGGAGAGCTGCCTAGGTAAGATGGGCAGAGTTTATTTTGAAGTCTTAGATACTTTCCAGAGAATTGATAGAGAATACACAATCGCTTAACCCTTCCTGCTGGGCCCAAATCCTTCAGAGGCCACGCTGCGGCACAGGACTTTAGCCTTAAGTCCGACATCCGTTATATCTGCTGACAAAACCCATCTTCAGTCACAATTCTTGACGCAAATTACTAAGTATTCCGCGTTACGTACCGACGAAAATGGACATCTCACCGGAATCGCCTTTGTTCCAGGCGTGTCAATTTTGCGAAAAGGTCTTTACTCAGAGTATGTCATCTAATAACCAGCCTGGGAACAAGACGTAGTTGTCGACTAAAATTTCTCAGACTACCCATACAAGCGCCACATCAGTTATTGTCGACGCGCGCAGAGTCAACGGAAAGGTCGCCCAAAGTCATGCACTACTTGCAGAGCAGCTAAAGCGAAATGCACCTTTGGTCAACCGTGTTTGCGGTGTGAGAAGAAGAATGTGCGTTGCGTGTATCAGCCGCCGGCTCGAAGTATAGGCGTCTCGTCTACTGGACAGGTGCAAGAAGATGAGAACGGATTCAGTGAAGGTCAGCAATTTATTGACTGCCTTGCAACATCAGAATCTCTGGAAGCGTCTCTCGTACCAAATAACGTTGCAGCGGACTATATATCGCCGATCACCACATGGTCGACGAGTAACTCGGGGTTGATGACAGATACTCTGGGCATGTCAACGTTCGACCCATTTGGCGACCTGCGGATTAATATACCGCTGGAATCTCTTAGCGTCAAGGGAGATCTGACGCGGGTATCTAATCGTCTTTCCAGCTTGCAGCATGCATCGCGGCTCATAATGCAAATGATGTACGCCTACCCTCAGATGATGCTCCGTCGACAAACATTTCCACCATTCATCCATCCTCGTTGGCATCAGAAACATCTGCCCGAAGCTCTTGGCAATTGTATGAGTATTGCACAACTTTTCGCAGCGAGGACGCCTGAGACGGGGCCTTTTTTATGGAGAATGATAGATGCTGAAGAGAGGCGCTTTCGCGAAAAGGTAGGGTGACTTCGGTAGTAAGGTTGATAGAACTAAGCTGATCTGGCATTGCCAGTTATATACCTTTCCCCCACAGGAGGTTCACCTGTGTTTGCAGGTCATGATAATCTACATGATTATGGCGATGAGCGAGTCCCAGACAGACAGCAAAGAGCGTCTTACCAGGTTATTGGAATCAGTCGAGGTAACATGGTCATGCCCAATAACACCACATATTTGATCTAACACACCATTCCAGCTTATTGGATCGCGCTTCCTCGAACTCGCAGGTAGTTACACAACCTCAGAGGCTTCCGAACCCAGCCGCACTTGGGAATCTTGGATTTTTTCCGAGTCGCGTCGTCGCATGGCTTGCCTCTGGCTGATAATCAGTTGCGTTATTTCCATCGAAGCTGGCCGATCATGCAGCGGCTGTGGCGCCTTGGAGAGTCTCCCTTTGCCATCAAGCAGAGCGCTCTGGGAAGCGCGAACGTTGGAGGAATGGCAAACTGAAAAGGCATTTTTCGATGTGAGTTGTCATGCAATGACTTTAGGCGAGCTTGTGGCGGCAAAGGAAAATGCGGAGAATTTGGTTGAGGCACAGAAGTTGCAGAGTTGGGAGATGGGCAGTGACAAATTGGCTGCGATGTTGGATATCGCGGTTGAGTTTGTCTGGGGACGGATTTTGTAAGACAAGATGACATCCTTTGTATTCTTTTTGCATTTCTTTTCCTTTTTCGAATAGCTTGTCGGTTTGCAAGTAGTTTTCTCGCAAGATTCACCAGTCGGTAAAAGTTAGGACTCCCACTAGCCGTTTTATTAAGTCGAGGTACTCTATACTCTGTTCTCTATGAATATCTTCACTGAGACTTCTGGCAGTAAACCTTAACAGCTAGGTCTAGAAACTTCGTACCTTACCCAATACGTCAGCACGTGGTTCACTCTCAAGTGCTTCAGCCATCAAATCTAGGCGCGTCGTCATATCGCGTTTCTCCCTTCAACAACATAACGCAACCAAAATTGTTTCATCCGAATCCTAGAGCTCATTTAGTTATCGCACAGCTTTAAATAATCCTACAATCACAGGTCTTATGCAATTGCGGCCTTTACTCAGACAATACCGCCACTACCGTTCGCCACCCAGACCCGCATCTTTGACGCTTATCATGACACCAAGTCATCGGCGTGCTTCTGGCTCTGCTCCCGCTCTCAAGAGGAAAGTTGATGAGCATTCGCCTTCTCCTCCTCCCTCCCCCAAGCGACTTGAACCCGCCGCATCTTTCATTAGCATATCATCTGACGAAAATGACAATGACGACCACAATGAACAAGATGCGGTACAACTCTGTGCAAAGAACAGCAAGATCTCGTCGATCTCATCATGAGCGGTCGCAACGTCTTCTTCACTGGCTCAGCCGGCTGTGGTAAATCTACAGTCTTGAAGGCTGCTATCGCCCAACTCGAAGGTCAAGGCCGAAGAGTTGTTATCGTTGCACCCACAGGCAGGGCAGCTCTCAATGTCGGCGGCATGACCACATTCTCCTACCTGGGTTGGCATCCTGACATTGCCCAGGAAGATATTGAAAAGGTCAAGAATTATATGCAGTACAAAAAGATCAACAAGCGTCTAAGAAAAGCTGATGTGCTGGTTATTGATGAGATCAGTATGATCGAGAACAACTTTCTTACGCGGATGGAAGAATGTTTGGCTTCCGCTCGAATAGCCCGATATGGTGATCGTCCCTGGGGCGGCTTGCAGCTTATCGTCACCGGAGACTTTTGCCAGTTACCGCCTGTGAAACCTTTTCAAAATTGTTGGGTTTGTGGGACGAAGAAAAGAGACTGGATGGATGGGGGCGATGGGGAGATGATGTGTCCGGAAGGTCACGGTCCTTTCAACGAGGAAGAAGATTATTGGGTTTTCAAAAGTCCTGCTTGGGAGGCAGCCAACTTTGCCTATGTCAACTTGAACGAGATCCATCGCCAGAACGACGAAGACTTCATCAAGATACTACAAAAGTGCCGACTAGGCATCCCGTTTTCCGACGACGATTTTGACTTGCTCTTCAATCACGAATACGATGTGGAAAACGCTACACAGCTTCTTTGCAAGCGCGCCGAGGTGGACGATATCAACAGAAAGAAGTTCGCCGAGATCACACAATATTCTCCCAAAAGATACAACTGTCTCGACCATGTATCTTTCCCCGAGGATCACAACAACCAATATGAACGCGACAAATACCGTACGCCACCACCTGGCAAAGGTCTAGCAGTCTTGAAAGACCACCGCTTCGATCTCACGGTTGAGCTCAAGCAGACACAACTCGTTATGCTGCAAGTTAATTTGAATATCAAAAAGGGCCTCGTCAACGGTAGCCAAGGTGTCATAATCGACTGGGAGAGGATCGACTTGGGGAAACTACCAGAGGTCGTCGGTCCGCATGATAAGCTCCGCCAAGCGCAAGTCCGCCAATTCACCCACCTTTACCTGAAGAACAATCCAAAACCGGAGCATCAAGTCTGGCCTGTCGTGCGCTTTAGCCACGGCTACAAAAAGACGATCTACCCAGTATGTGTCGTCAACCCCATCGGCGACCACACAGGCATCCTTGCCACGAGAACGCAGGTTCCTCTTGTATCCGGCTGGGCCCTTACGGTACACAAGAGTCAGGAGGTGACACTTGACAAAGTGATTGTCAATCTCACTAGTACTTTTGAGTCAGGGCAGGCCTATGTTGCGCTTTCAAGAGCGACGAGTCTTCGTGGACTTTACATCTCGGGAGGAAGTCGCGGCGATTTGTCAGTGGGTGATGGTGGGAACCAACAAGTTCATGACTTTTTGAAGGAGAAATTTGGGGAGGATTTGTTTGCTGATCGCCAGGGTTCGACCGTTGGATCGCCCTAAAATCCTTGGTGATAGTTGGAATACTTGTATCATTCAGCTCTCCAAGCTAATGCTTTATGTATAGATACACTGCAAGAGTTTTTCGGACCATGGAACGTGGGTATTTTTACAATGCCTCTTTACCGTATTACAGGCTAGGCGGTAGATACTACACTGGATACTAAATACAGCAGTGGGCATGGGTGCTCTAATGCCAGTTGAAAACGGTGGCATATTTATGAAAGTTCTGAATGATGCAAACAATGAAGCTCACTAATAACTATTTGCGTCAATAACTAAGTTTAATCCAATAAGTAACCTTTACTGCTATCTCGGCCACTCTCTACCGTGTATTCGGTGCTCATGAATATGAACCGATGAGGACCATCGCATGGAGGCTGACGCATCTGGATATTCCCTCGGCCATACTTTTAACACTTATCTTTACCCGAATGAAAGCAAGGTAAGAGTAACACGGAGGAAAGGTCAGGCATTAAACCTCAGGGTCAAACGGGTACAAATTTCCAGTCTGCAGATTACAGCCATGACCTGGCACAATCAGACTGTTACATGACTTTGAGACTCTCAACTTAGGCTTTCTGCTCCTTCAATCATTGTTTCACCTGCTCTACGATAGCCAAGTCGAGGATAGGGGGTTGGGTACTTGTTATTACCGTCACTTACCCATTGCGGGTAATTCGGATTCTGACCAAGCTGTAAGTCACATTGAATATAATAGAAGGGGAAATCGAAAGCTCACATCGTCAAAGAATGGGTGTTTCGAACCAACGTCTAGACGTTCCTGATACCACTCTGTTTCTGGTAGATGTCTTCGTCTACACCAGATGCATCGAGGGACTATTCTGTGAGAAACAGTTTTGCCGCACGTACACCAGAACTAGATTCAACAGTCAGCACATATCTGACCTGGACTGTGGGTTTAGCAAGGTCGTACTGCTCGCTCGAATGCATGATCATTGACTGTCTTCGAAGGTTCGCAATCATCTCCAAAGTCGATATCATATCGAGTCATCCAATCCCACTCCAACTGCGTCCTTTCGCTGAAGTATTTCGTTGTCGTCTTTCGTTCCTCGTTCTCGCAACGGACGCAGATCCATCTGGTATATACATCACAGTCACAACGCTCGTTGAGAAACTTTCCCAACAGTTCTTTCTCCATCTCTTCGTCGCATGTGTTGCACAAGCACATAATGTTATCAAGCTCAAAGCTACCTCTCAAGTGAGGCCTTCGATTTGGATACGCAGTCGCCGGGGCGGCGCGTGGGTAACAGCGACATTCCTCACAGATGTTGATACCGCATTTTATGCAAGGCAGAGCGTCTGCTTCATCGCATTTTAGGTTGTACAAGTGGACTTCAATTTCCTCATCACCCGATAACTGAGGGTTAACGTCCCATCGGCCAGGTATGCGAGCTTGTTGGTAAGGGCCTTTGAAGGCTTGGCGAGTTGCCAGACCACGCCCATCACAGAGTGACTGGTGAGTCAAAAAATTGAATATGGCGGCTGAAGAGCGGATATATGTGTAAGCTGACCGACTTGTCAGGCTGAGGTGATGCAAATCAAGTGTTGAGAGCCAGGGTGCTAGGGACGACAGAATGCTGTATGAGGATATCAGGTCCATCATTCTAGGATGCACATGTTCGTGAGCTTTTGAGACCATTTTTGAGGTTTTTCAACGATTCAAAAATGAAAGAAAGTTTGTCGGGCTGTTATCAAACTCTCATTGAACAACTGTTGCGACAACGTTATGTCACGTGTGTAAGCCAACGAGAGCTTAGGTCTTTGTCAGATTGGCTGCTCATCACCGTCTACATAAGTCGAGAGATCATATCAGGGTAATCCTTGCGCTTATTATAGTGTTGATAGGAGCGCATCTTTTCTCACCAAGCGATGGTAAGCTGACCATTTATGTTGCTTTACCAGCATCGATAGTTTAAGGTTTACAACCATCAAACCTAACTCAAGGTCCAGATCCCGAAGAGAACATAAGGGTCTCCTTAGTTTAGGCGCTTTGTAGCTGAAAGCGCTAAGGTTTAGCATTGACTGCTCTCTGGATTGCTCAATTCGGGATACCGTCGGATAACCGGCAAGCAGATTGTCATCTTGAATGTAGCTGGAGTAGCAAGATGCCAAATGGCGAGAGGGGAAAGACGGTTCGCGGAATAAGGTGCTGCGCGAATATATATCTACTATCTCATTGTACTGTTGATTATTCTTCTTCAGTTTCCTTTGCAGCCTTGCCGTCGTTGGCTGTAAAACCGTGCGCTTCTTACCAGCCAGTCTGATCTCCCCCTCTCCATCATCCAGCCCAAAATCACATTTGGCTCCAACCACCTCAATCATTTCCTGGTACAAGCTACTTATCCACAGGTATCATGCCTTCTCTGCTTCTGTGACAACAAGTTCGGCAATCCATTTTCTATGAGTCTCCGACAAGTGCGGGCTATGCCCAGACTCAATCTCCAAGACCGTGACCCCCCATCGATCAGCAACAAACATTAAGACGTCCTTGGTAAAAATGGGGTCATCCTTGCAGATTACCAATGTCTTGGGGATTTTCAGGTCTGCTGGTGTACAGGGAACTGGAACCTCGAAAGGGCCTTTGCTCTGATGGCAAAGCGTAGGGATGATCTCATCGGCGACGCTCTCGTCGACATCGTTGAAGAAAGCATCCTTGAGCTTCCCGTTCTTCAATGGGAGGCGTGTATCCTAGCATCCTAGTCAGATATCTCCGCTGAAGTCGTGTAAGAAGATGGCGATTTAACATACAGAAACATCATGGAACCAAGCAGAGGTATACTGCCCTCCGACGGAGTCATACATCGAGATATCCTTCTGCAAAACAGGCGTCGGCGCGATGAAGATCACAGACACGAAGCCTCCTTTCAGCCCTTTCTGCTGTCGATCCACGAAAGTGTACCCATTAACAGCGACTTGCAAAGGGACAGCGCCGTAGCTGTGGCCCATAGCAATCACCTTTCTTCCGTTTTCGAGATACAGCAAGATTGCATCGTGGATGGCTTTGACGTCGTCTTCCAAGACTTTGCCGTCGACAGATTCATCATAGGCAGCACTTGCAAGTGTTGGGGTGACGACGGTGAATCCCTGACTCTCGATGCTTGCAACAAGAAGGGAGTAGTGCTTCGGCTGGTGCCAGGCTCCATGAACGAAGAGAACGACTGGTTTCTGTTGTTCTTGTGTCATTTCGTCCTATATTTGTAATGATATGATTAGGCTCTGGGATGGTAGAGGAGCCAATTGAGTTGAAATACGCGCAGGCTCGGTTACGCTTATGTCCACGGCGTCCGTGGCGCACGAAGCTCACCGAGACGCATCGTCTTGGCATTATCACTGACCTATCATTGTCACGGCTTTGCCAAGTGGATCATGGCAGTACAGTACTGAGAAACATGGAGGAATCCCTGTCAAATAGTTCAACCGTTTGCGTTATCCAATGAATCGTTCATCCTGAGGAGGTAGGTAAGCACTAAAGCCTAAAGCCAGCGACAGTCGCCGGTTATCGCTCAACACTGCAGCCCCTGGTTGACGTTTGCTACGACGCTATTGTGACTTCACCAGTCGTTGTCTCAAGCATAAACCTATAGTTTTGGTTTTCTAAGACGTTCTAGGGGTGACAGAAGACTTCGGATGCGAAGACCTTGTTTAATTATGGGATATGTGGACCCTCACGTCCAACGCCTTAGGACACTCGCGCGACAATCTATCCCTTATATCTGCAAAATTTCGGGTGGTAAGCTAAGCTTATGTCACTCGAGCCTTTTGCGACCCAGCTTGGCGCATACAAACTATCTGGTACCGCAGTCACGCATTGTAGCGGCTATCCCCGGTGCCATTGGCAAAAAGGAATTCTCCAAGAGGCCGATTCTTTGATTAAAAATACCAGCCTTGTATCAACTGAAGAACATTATAAGGAATCAATCATGGGTCCCCAAAGCATTGAAGCACTTCTTGTATTTGCTACTCACCTATATCACGTTCGCTCTATCAATTCTGATCATCGACATAGAATTATTTGTACAGTTACCAAGCACAGAATGACACATTATTGCAAGTCCAAGGACAGACTGAACAAAAGCGCCTTCTTAATACAGCAGTGGATCCATGTTTGTCTTCTGTATGCGAATCGCTCAAATATTGACATTTAATTCTTACTGTGAATCATGTTTCTAGGTAACTAACTCATATAAAGCATCCCTATCCAGCACCCGCTGTATTTCGGGGTTGGTCGAGAATAGCGTACAAACAACAACTCTTACGAAATTAAAATTGAGAATCAGCCAAGGATAGCGGCATAAACTCTGCAAGTGTTCAAGGTAACATATACCAACGTTTGGTGCAAGTGTGGCAACCACATTTCCTTTATAAGAATTGAAAAGGCCTGCATAGCAAAGAGTACACCACAGTGCATGATAGATAGAGATGAACACGCTTGAGAGTTATATCAGTGACAAACGCGACATATACAACTAAGAAGAAGACAAGAATAAGACTCAGAGGTCCTGAGAAATTGTAAGATTAGCTAGCGACTAGAGAAATGAATCACCTATTAGAATGCGCAAATATATAAATACCAGCCATACATCTAAGCTATACTTGTACCTGACTAAATTATACACCGAGTAATTGTACTTATCGGCCCCGAAAGGACTTACAGCATCGATCAATATGTGTAAAATCGATATCTATCACTATTGGTGCAAATGTGGCCGCCTGGAATCTATGGACAGAATTGACACCGACTGCGATGAACTGGATAAGCCTGGACACGTAGTTGAGGTCACCAAATTAGATATAGGCAACATACCCGAGGAGTGTGAGAAATGTGAGAATCTGAGGATCCAAGAGGAGGAAGAGGAGGAAAGGAGAAAGAAGGAGGAGGAAAAGCAAAAGCAAGAGGAGGAAGATGAAGCTCGGAAGAAGGAGGAGGAAGAACAAGAGGATTCTACCTAGTTTAAACATCAGGAAATTCATGCACATATCAACCTTGAGTTAAACCTCTTAAGAAGGTGAACACATACAGCTACACACTACTCTGAAATTGCCACTTCACAAACACTGCTACGTGCTATAGCAGTGTAATTTGTGAAAGTAATATTTGATACTTGGCGAATCAGTCTTCTTTAGAATATTTTCTGCCTTAGCCATGTGCTTACCATGGCATAGTTATGTAGCGCAGCCCATCTTGTTGAACTCTTGTGGTTATATAAGGGTAAGTCGACTTCGGATATTCAGTAAAGGGCCTGGTCTCCCAGCCTTTAGTCCCCCGAGATCCAGTATCCAATGTCTTCGAAGGATAGGCTTCTCGGACAAATCCATTCTCAATATACATATACAAATGAAGCCATGTATGTAGATCGACCGTGTCAAAGAGAAAATATAGCTTCTTTCTTCTTCAACGCCCTACCTTGTACTCGTTTTCTAACTAGGAAAACTGCAAAACGCAGGCTGAGGTTGACCAGCTGTAAGGTCTTCTGCCTGAAGCGTGGTGGATCTTGTCTCGTTCGCAATCCGACCGCCTATATCTGAATGCTGGGGCGCCCAGTTGTTACCCAGAGAACCATTTCACAGAGCATCAAAGTCATGTTTCGGCGTGTAGTAGATAGAAGAAAGAGGGGAAAGGATCATATAAACTCTGATAGTGAACCGGGCTTCGGTGGCCTCCATAGGCGAAAGGCTACTATAGATCGTTATGAAAGCACCGGAGTCATCATGCTTTATATGTTGAAAGAATACCAAAGAATTATACATAGAACCGGGCAGTAGAGGTTCGGAGCATACCATGATTATCCATCTCGAGATACGGCTTTCCATAGGGTTGTGTGAGTCCATTGATGAGCTTCACAAAACCCATGCACACATTACTACATGAGTTTCGATATTGCTTGACACGGCCCGGTTTACTAATGGCATTCATTCACCATAACAGATGTGCGTTCAGATTAGTCTCGGCAGATTTGAAACAATGCGACACTGCCAAGCATACCGTGGTCTCTCTAGATTGGCAGAACAGACATATAAATACGAATTGGATCTGTCTCCCGAGCCCATCCTCTTCAACCTTCAAGCTTCAGCTCTCATATATGATCAAATAAGGATTTAAGTCCAACCTGTCAATGTGTCAAAACCATTAGGACAAAGTATTGGTGTGCTAAGTGCAACACCCTCATTTCCACCCTCCCAATGATCTTCTTGTGTGCCAAGCATGGAAAGCTAGAGTGCAGGGAGACTGAGTTCTGGTACGATCAGTACTTGCCGTCTACCTCGTGTGCGAAGTGCATCGAGCGAAAGAGGCTAGAAGAAGAACTCAGGAAGCAGCAGGGAGGGTAAGCAGAGTTTTAGCGACTATTCACATCTACAGGACCTTTACGAATCAGTGAGGTACAAGGCTGTTTCGAATTCATGAATCACATATAGTACCACATGTACATGCTATCACGAACCCTGTAGGCGACATAAATATGTGAGAATATCCTGACCGTCTGATGAACCTATGCCCAATCTCAACTTGTGACTACAGCAAAGCAGCACATTTTTCGCGAAAATACACCTTGACAAACATAATCCTCTTTGGCAGAAGCATAACGCCGTGATGTGCACGACTACTTTCACCAGGTATTACTGCCCCAAGTGCAACCACCTAATTAAATTTGAACAGGACGAGGAAATTTGTGAGGACAAAAAGAAAAGTAAATCTGGAAAATGTAGAATAGCTATCAAATCAAAGAACAAGGACGGGAACAACCGAGATTGTGAAGAGTGCTTGAAGGCGGCCAAGAAGAAGGCCAAGGGGGCTGTGTAAAGCTGGAGTCGCGCCCCTTCTAAAGATAGGGACTGATAGTAGTTAATTCAAAAATCACTGGTATAAAAATTGCAAACTCATAGCGTCTGTCTGCTCTTGGTGAGATTTATTGAAATGTCTTTTTGCCTGATAACCGAGAGGTTAAGGCCACACAGTAAATAAGACAGCATTCTTTTTACACACAACAGTTGGCCTCAATACCCTAAGGCCAGTTGAATACAGCAACCTTCCCATTAGAGTTCTCAACAATACCACAAATAAAGCTTATCAACAGCTCCTGTCTCTACAACCTTCATTTGAGGCAAGCACAATTGCAACTTCACAAGGTGCAGTAACACAACATAGTAACACAGCAAGCTAACACAGCAGATATGAGATTTATAAACCTTTCCAGCTGTCTGAATTATAGTTACAGTACACTAGAAGAGGGATAACGTAAGCGCTATTAGATCTCGACAGCTAAGCCTTCACTGCAAGAGGCGCAGTAGAGTCCGAGAAGGGATGGAGCTTACTTGAGGATCATAGGCTTAGTTCTCACGTAATGTCATCACGATCTCATAAACTGATCATCCCTCTCGGTTTCTGCTTTCTACAGTTCAACGCAACTTATTCGTAATGCCTTTTCAAATTCTGCCGACGGAGATCATTGAATGGATCGCGGAGTATCTGCACCAGTCTGGTGATTTGAACGCGCTCTGTAGAGCAAACAGACACTCCTATCTCATTCTCAACTGGCACCTCTATCATAGAGATTCTCAAAAGTCTTGCAAGGCACTCCACTGGGGCAGCTACACTGGAAACCTTCAGGTGATGCAACGATCTTTAGATCATGGCGCCGATATCCACAGAAAGGATTTCGATGACAAAACTCCGTTGATCAAAGCTGTCGAGGGCCAAAGCCTTGAAGCCATCCACTTTTTACTTGCAAAGGGAGCCGACATCCACTACTCAAACAGCTACGCCGACAGCATCACATTTGTTGCTGTATTCACACGCAATGTGGAGGTCGTCAAGCTTGTTCTCGCATACGGCGCAAATCCGGATGCTCGATCATACGCACATACCCGGCCCTTGTCTTTGGCTGTCTCTAGGGGTGACTTTGAAATTGCCTTAGCACTGGTCGAAAATGGAGCTTGCTTATACGAGTCAGACCCAGGGTATTATACACCTTTGATGACAGTTTTGAATGAGGCTCGCTACGACATTCTCAAAATGTTCATCGAAAACGGCGTCTTCCGCCATGACAAAGACGGGTCTTTAGGTGCCAATGCGCTGAGGCGTGCCGTACTAATTGGTAACAACGAGGCGGTGGATATCCTTCTCAATGCCGGTGCAAACGCTGCTAAGAACGGATGGAATGGTCGCTGTGCGATAATGGACGCTGTGAGCACTAGGAATGTGGACCTCGCCATATCCCTATCGGAGTCCGTGGTGGACCTTAAAGAGCTGAAAGATAAAGATGGTGAAGGGTTGTTCCACTATGCAGTCGCTAGCGGCAGCAAGCGATATGTGCGATATCTCTTAGATCGTGGCTTCAGTCCTGACGATATCAATAGGACAGGACTCTCAGCGGGTTTGGACAAAATGTGTCCGGACGATCCTGATTCTACTTGATAGAGGCACTGATCGGGATAGTACGGAAAGGCAAGCAAAGTTGTCGCGGACAAGGTTTATGCAGCGGCAATTGAGGTCGCGCATAACGATATCACGAAGTGCGTTTATCGGCATTGGAGGGTCTTTCATGGGAGTTTGCTACGAGGTTCAAACAATAAGAAGGTCGTTGATAAGAAGGTTGCTTCATAGTGAGTAAAAGAATTCCCGAAGTACGATGTACTTTTTTACGATCGTCACGTTTGATGGCAGTCCCGCAATGTTTCTATTGCCTGATCTAGTGAGACTTTGGATTTTTGGACCTTAACCTTTAGTGTTTTCTCCTTCGCAACCAGTTTGACTTTTTACTTCTCAAGGTGTTATGCTTTTTCTTTGGCCTTTTGAGCTCAGCTCCTGCTTATCTATAACCTTTCTTCTTAAAATTGTAGTCGTAAGCTAAGTGAGACAATTGTAGACTTCGTTTTCTGCATTGCGCCGCAGCGTTTTATGTGCTTGTGCGACTCGTAGTTCGCTACTGTCAGACTCACGTTTATTCGCACTGACTTGAGGGGGTGAATGTCTTCAACTGGGAGATTCTACAGGGTCCAGATTTATACACACTAGGTTGTCGAATATGATCATGATTCATTCTCTAATTCGATTGTCTTGTTGCTACAATTGGATATTGAAATCTGACTCTCTTTATCTACGTCCGCGATAGTGTCCTTTTTGGTCTTAAAACAATACCCCCATATCTTTGCGAAACTGCGGAGACTAAAGAACTACTTTGAAGCTAATTGAGCTTTCTTGAGAGACCCTTGAAGCCCTTCAATTTCTTTTTCATGTCTCTTTTGCTTATCCTTCAGTATCCTTATCTTGTTACCAATCTCCTTGGTCTCGATGTCGTTTTTCATTTTTATCGCTTCCTTTCTCTTAGCTTCTTGCTTCTTGATGTCAGACTTGGTGCTTTTAAGATTAGACTCCGACTTTTCGAGAAACTTCTTTACTGCTTGCAGCCTGACCATGTCTCTAAAGCCAGGAAGATGGGGTTTGCCTAGCTTGTCAGCTTTCCCACGTCTGTCTGATTTAGTGCGCTTCTCAGGTTTCGCTGGCTTTTCCATTTTTTTAGGCTCTTTTCCAAGGACATGGCGGTCAGTCTGTAGAGAGGATTCCGGTGTTGCAGGCTTGGTACCTTTGCTAAGCTCGTTTAGTCTCGTATCTGTTTCATCTTCGCCAGACTGTTCATCTCCAACAGGTTGCTTATCTTCGACAGGCTGCTGATCTCCGGTGCGCTGTTCATCTTCGGTAGGCTGCTCGTCTTTGACAAGAGTCTCATGTTGCACAGGAATATCAGATTCTCTGGGTTCAGGCATGTTTTAGAAATTTCTACCGGTATAAAACTAAGAAGAGGTGTTGGGTTGGATGCATTGTGTGTTTAGATAGCTTGGCACTTGAATTTGCCCAGGCATTTCCGATATTCTAATAGTCAATCAAGGTCTCCTCGGCACGCTATAGTCAGTTCACGCATTTTCTGAATCTCCTTATCACAGAAAGTCGGTTGCCGCTTGAACTTGTCTTAGACCTTCATCACTCCGCCTGAAGTCAAGCTTGACAGTTATTTTTCGCAGTATGGAATTGAAGACGTTCAGTGACATAACCTTGCCAATCAGAGACGGTAAGAAAATGAAGTCATTCAGATGCAGCCAGTCAGAGCTGTGTAGCTACTGCGTCATTAAAAAGTCTATGCCATGCCCGCTCAAACTCCCAAAATCCCAAAATCAGCCCATTTTTTGTGCGCCAATCACCCGAGAAGATTTCCCCGCCCTAATCCTCGTCCCGAGACTTCCACGCCAAAACAGCCCAAGGACAAATGCTATGGATCTTCTTCTTTGTTTCCCATGAGAAATTCTCCTCGCTATATCCTGTCCACTGTATTTTATACCTTCCCTTTTCTTCCGCCAGGATTCTGAATACATGATACATTTCGAATTGTGTAATTTGGCAGCGACCACCCAGATTCTCCCAATGCGATAACACAAGGTTCGGCATTATGCATTGGAGATGCTTTTCTTCAACCCAGATGTAGTACCATGGGCCACTCGGTGTGAGCTTGTATTTAAGACGGAAGGTGATTTCGCATGTGTCGTGGTGTAGGTTGTGACTTTCTATCACCGCTTCGATTGCGTCCTGATAAAAGTCGTCGTCTTCTATGGGTATGGTTAGTCGAGTTCCACAAAGTTCCATGACAACTAGCCTTGATATATATCCGAAACATGTTCTAGTAGGCCTATTATGAAAGTTAGGGGCTTGCCGATATGCTTGATGGCGCACAGTACTTACCATAGGCAAACATTTTGGGTTGCTGATTCAGTGTTGCGCTGGAGGTTTCGGAAGCACAAAACTAAACTGCTGGGCTAGGATAAGAATCTCACTGAGTAATTAAGCCAGTGGTAGGAAATGAGGTTGCCAAGGCTATGCGATGAGAAGAAATTCTTCTGTGGTAAAGAACCACAAGACGAGTTATGCTCTCGTAAGCAACCAGAGGGCAGGGAATGGTAAATTAGAACCAAATAGACTATAACACGAGTACCAGCGTTATACCTGATGGTATGTTAGGTTAATGGTAAAGAACCAACAAAAGATACCTATGTCAAGAGGCACTGGTTCCAATAGTACCAAGTAAAAGCATCGCTAGTTTACTCAGCCTCTAAGTATTGAATGACCTTTCTTTTCTGCAAAAGATTTATGCGGATGGAACAAGTAAACAGTGTGGCCGCCTGGGTGCGTGGCTAATATGAAGGAGTCAGTGAAGCGGCTCATATTTCCGCCAGTTCCGTTGCAACGGGAAAAGATGGGGACATGTACGAATGGACAATGCCCGTGCACTTTTAGCAATCACACATCTGTCATTAACTTTTTCCCGTCTTGTGCTACCACATGAGAATTATCATCTCGTTTCCGCCAGTTACGGTCAGTGAAATAATGCAGTCTAGTTCAGCCTACACCATGCACAATGTTTCTTTCTTCAAATTCGGCCTAGTCTATATTAGATGCAGTCGACGGCGTGTCAGCCTGTCTCTAACTAATAAGTAAAAACACTTCCAAAGAGAAAATGACTTGGTTAGCATCGTGATGAAGATGACATAAATCTCTTAATGAAACTTCTATGCCGCGTTCAGGCGCCTTACTCCGTCTCAAGATTCGGCTTTTTGTAAACCAGGAGTCCAGGGAATTGCTGAGACTGTATTCTCCATCAACACCTTCCAGCTTTTTCTTGATAATTTATGACTCATTAGTAAAAAGCATATTACTTGTTGACTTGAGCCAACTTCTGAGCATTTATTATCACGCGATTTTGGGTCAGACGCGTCAATCAGCCTAGGTTGTCTCATTCATTTATGCCTTAGTGCCTAAGGCCTGCAATCACCTGACTTGAGTGGGATGGCGTCACTATTCAACAGGCCCTCGACTCATCGCTCCTAACGGCCGATACCGATTGGATTTGTAGATACATTGCTGAGCGATATTTACAGTACATTCTAAAAGCGAGCAATAACGAACTTTTTTGTTTTTAGACAGTGGTGCTGGAAAGAGAAAGCTCGCGAAACTTGTAGCAAACTTTCGTCTATCTATTGAGCAATGAACTAGTGGATCACCGTCAAAAGTGTGACGGCAAAGACTGATGGAAAGACACGTCCGATAGCTCAACCCAGAATAAGTAAACACAAAGATGCTACCATGAGATTGCGATTGAGGAATGCAACTTAATCTTTGGGAACCTTTATCCATTTAGTATGACAAGGCATTCTTTCTCATGCAGAAATTTGTTATATGAAGTCGAAAAGATGTAGGGTAGGACTTGACATGGGCCGATAAGGCTCTTATCAGTTCGTCTATTTATAGAGATATCAGGTACGTACTACAGCACTAACTTCGTGATGCTGTTGAACAAAAACTGCTTACTAATTTCCTTGAAGAAACATCTCAACATCAAAACACGAAGATGTGGCGTGCCGGACCAGCAGCAGTGCTGACACTGTCGACTCTCATTGGTCATGGTATATCCCAAGAACAAAAACCACTGAGCGATGAAACCGCCACCAAGCCATTCTTCACCCTTCGCGAACAATCTTCGGATCTTTGCGATGCTGGATCGCGTCAATGGACAGGAACGGTCAATGTCACAACTGAGAAGTCAATGTTCTTCTGTATGTATACGTATAATGAATGGTTCGGATCTGAAACTAACTAACTCAGGGTACTTTGAGAGTCGTAATAAACCCGAGACGGACCCTTTATTACTATGGATGAGCGGGTAGGCATCATTTGCCGGAAGCCTAGTTTAGCTAATGTCGTCTGTATAGTGGACCTGGTGCAGCTGGAGAAATGGGTCTCTTCATGGGGAGTGGACCTTGTGTCGTCAATTCGGACGGGAACTCAACTCGAAGACTTGATTACTCTTGGACTGATTATGCGAATGTTATCTACATCGAGTTAGTAACCAGCTCTGGGCTTACATGAAGGCTTACTCACTCTTCTTAGTCAGCCTGTAGGAGTGGGCTTCTCGAAGACCACAGACAGAGATGATATTGCCGTCAGTCTTGAACAAGGTGCTCGAGATGTACACTCTTTCCTTTCGACCTTCTCGCACGATGTCTTCCCCGAGCTTGCAGGACGACCATGGCACATCACCGGCGAGTCAATGGGCGGTCACTATGTGACCGGTTACACATATCATATTGTCTCGCATGAACGGAAAAACGCAAATCATGACCTTGGTCCTCGTATCAACATCTCATCTGCGATTATTGTTGATGGCTACATCGATGCGACGCGGCAGTTCATCGGTTACTATGACTTCTTCTGCGAAGATTGGGCTCAAGATGGTCGTAAAGCGCCGCTGATGAACGAGACGGCTTGTTCCAATATGGCTGCTGCGATACCAGAGTGCGAGAAAATGGCGGTTCGGTGTCGCGAATCTTATGATATTCCCACCTGTAAAGCTGCGAATGAGATTTGTGAAGAGACGATTGGAGAGTACTTCTTAGGCGATGTGCAGAGAGGGGGCTGGGACCCTTATGACGGTGAGCATATGTGACATGTCACGATGGTGACACAGCATACAGTCGTTGGGAGGCAAACTGACATTCGACCAGACCGGCATCCATGCGAAGAACCTCCTATGTGCTCCAATCTTGACCATGGACCTACGTGGAAGTTTCTCAACCAACATTGGGTTCAAAAAGAGCTTGGTTTCAACCCGTTCGCATTTGATCTGATCGATCTTGATACTAACGAGCGTTGGGACCAAGCTGAAAACATCCACTTGCCTGTCACTCGAGAGCTAACTTGGATCCTTGACAACACGGACATATCAGTTCTATTCATCAATGGTAACGATGATATTATTATGTAAGTTAGACAAAAATGCTGGCCATGACTTCAACGACTGACAGGTGCAGCAACACACCAGGGCAAATGAGTATGTTGGACTATCAACCCTGGAAAGGGCAGGAACAGTACCGCCATGCCGACTATAAAGCTTGGCACTACAAGGATGGAGACCTCACGTCAGACGATGGGGGATGGGATGTCAAGAGGGGAGGCTTCCGGAAGGGGACTGATCGTTTAGCACTTTACGCTGTTGACGAGGCGGGCCACTTATCTCCACACCACCAGCCTGAAGCAATCGGGGCAATCGTCCGGGCATGGCTCCGGAATTACTAGATTCACAAACGGCGAACCAGCGAACCATGTATATATCAATCATACTACGAACATCTAAAGTCTGGCCTGCTGCCTCTCAAACTCCCCACGCGCCATATCCGCGCTCTTGGCATCTTCGATGATCATATGAGCCGCCTTCTCCGCGATGGCATATACGGTTGCTTGGATATGTGCGCTTATCTGCAAAGGCATGATACTCGCATCCACAACCCTCAGTCCCTTAACACCATAGACACGAAGTCTTTCATCTACCACACCCCCCTCGATACCTGCTCGACCACCCATGGCACAAGTCCCGACAGGATGCCAATCTGTGATTGTATTCTGCGTAATCCATTCGCCTAGGAGCTTGTCATCATTGTATGCTGTGGATGGAGGGGAAGCAGGCGCCCGAATGATGGTTGATAGAGGTTCTGTATGCACGATCCTGTGCACGAACTGAAGACAATGTTTCATGACTTCCATATCGAGATTGCCATGTGTGCCTTCATAGTACTTCGGGTCGATATCCGGCGATTGCTCTGCTGGGTTTGATCCATCGAGACAAGGACGTATATGGATTGAACCGACACTGAAAGGATACTGCAGTATCTGCAGCATGGTTCCATATCTCTTAGCATCTTCACCTTTAAAGCTTGGGTTCCAGTTGCCGAGATCGAAAATGTACTCGATTTGACCCAGCTTGGAATTGCCGTCCAGTCGATGGGTGAGGATATCGTGTTTATCGGCATCAAACTCTGATACCTGGTCCGCTTCGGCATAGAGCGAAGCTAAAGTCTCTTTTGGAAGAAAGTGCGTTAGGGGTACGTAACAAAGGGACACGGGCAACACAGTGAGAGGCCCATCTGCCGTTTGAGCGTATCGCTCGCGCGCGGCTAAAGCAAGCTTTTCGTCTTTTTGTAAGTCATCGCGATTAGCGAGAGAAGGATCAACTTCAAAAGTCGTAGCGAGCACTAGATCATCGCGTTAGTTTCTATTCAACCCCAGAATGGTTTCACATACTAATATGTTCCTGCAGATTCTCCCCAACATGCAAACTCTCGACCTTGACAGGCACACCGGCCCGCTCAAGAACATCAGGATTTCCAACTCCTGAGAGTTCCAAAATCTGCGGCGACTTGACACTCCCCGCAGAAAGAATGATCTCCCTTGAAGCAGAGACAGTATACTCTTCACCATGATGCATGAAAACCACCCCTGTCGCTACCCTGTCTTCATTGATGATGATATGGTTTACCGTTGCATTGGTAAGAACGTGCAGGTTATGTGGGTTAGATGCACAGTAATCTATCGCATAGGACCGGCGGGCAGCTGAGGGATCGACGGCGTTGATGCATGTCCAGACACCAACGTTTGAGCCACCCAGATGAGAGGAGTTGGTTTGAACGCCGAGAGCGTTAAGGGTTCGATGCCAGAGACTGTGTGAACATGAGTAATCTGTTGGATAAGATATCTGGATGGGACCAGAGTCACCCAGAGTGTCTGCATTGTGAGAAACCTCATGCTCACTCTGGGTCTTTTGGCTTGGTGGATGAAATGTCTCGGACCGCTTGAAGAAAGGCCTTATCCAAAAGAGATTAGCAGAGTCCTTCAGCAACCCGGAGAGTCATACTCACAGAAGCTTGTCCCAGCCCCAACCTACATTCCCCAAAGCCTCCCAAGCATCATAATCATCCCTGCTAGCGCGATTCCACGCCATGTAATTCAGCACACTCGTTCCTCCAAGGACACGGCCTCGAGGCCAAGGAAGTGCCCGACCACCAAGACCCTTCTGGGGTATTGTTTCAAGATGCCAGTCGAAGGATCCTCCTAGTGAACGGCCATAATGACCTGGAATATCGACATCGGGGTTATTTTGAGCAACGCCTCCTGCTTCGATTACACCGATAGTGAATTCAGCATTAGATTCAGCAAGACGGGCTGCGACTGCAAGACCAGCTGTTCCGCCCCCGATTACAATGAAGTCAAAAGTCTGATGGCTGAATTCGTCGATGGTGCGGAGTGATGGTGTCATGGTGATAATCGAGCGGGAATATTGCTGCTGAACTTAGCTTATCGGTTCAGTGTGCTATAGTACCTACGGGTTAGCAGTGTCTCAAAGCCTTTTTAACGCCTCTGGACAAGAACGGAGAAAGCCGCGTCGCGGAAAAAGCAAAGGTCACGATAAACAAAGAGACGGTCGATATTTTGACGAATCGGACGACCAACCCGGCTCGGGATGCCCTACCCCTTCGTAATCTCAGGGAAACCACGGTCGTGGGTGGAAAATCTCGAACGGTCGGGAGGATCGGTGAGGCTTTTCTGTGCAGTTACGAATAACCGAAGTGACAGCTCTGTACTGTAACTGCTGTTGGTTGACGAATCTTGTGTCTCAGCAACGTCAATGATTGGTAGAGGTTGTCAAGGATCTGTATGATGCTAACTCCAAAACTCAGCCGTGGATTAAACTTTAACAATAGTCGCTCCAATACCCATCACCATTTCCCGTGTCGTAATAAAACGTCAAACCCAAGAGCGGCAACGACCTCGGCGGGTAGACTAATCTTTTCGAGAAGAGGATACGATTTATCGCGGTAAACGCCTAGCGTGGGAAAGACCCGGCATTCATATTCTAGACCCTGTGAAAAGCACCGTTGGATCGTATGATGAAAGTACCTTAAGCTTTCGCCCAGTCGGCACCCCCACAAAAGCTCCGAGTCTAGCAGGGGGTCGGAAGCGGGCCGACGGCGACGACAGCTGCCACCAAAGACCATTGGGACCTAAGTGTAATTTCTTATCTCATTGTGCCCTTGTTCGCTCCGTGCCGTTTAAGCGTAATGCCACTAAACTTCTGTTCTCAATGGGGAACACCGGCCATCTACAGTAGAATGCAGGGGAAGAAGTCTATTCATGCGGGCAACCTGTTGGTAGGCATGTTACATGCTTCTGCCTCCCCTGAAGAAGGATCCTTGAAAATCTTAAGTTTTCAAAGTTGCGCAGATATTTCCATGCTACGACAGATTGCTCAAGGATAAGCCTGCCTCTTGCTTTCCCATGGGACGATTCCATGCAGCAGACCCAGACGGCTTCGTCTTGGTGGTGACAGTTGACCTTTTGTTTTTTTTTGGAGGCTAGTTTAATGTAGAATACTGACGCAGATGAAAACAGGGGTAAAGAGGACATCGGTCTTAATTGAAGATCTTTTCTCTTGAAGATGTGTTACCTCGCCCTGCGTCACTGACAAAGCATGTCAATCTTTCACACATCATGGAGTTTCTGCAGTCTTTGTTAATCGAGTCGTGGGTACTCTGGGTTTTAGGTGTCTTCATTGTGATTTGTCGACTGTAAGCACCACCGTTTCGGTCCATATATGTTTGCTGATAATGATGCAGTGCATCGCGACGCTTGAAACTCGGGAAATGGAGTCGCCTTAGCATTGAGGATTATCTTATGGTCTTTGCCCTCGTGAGTGCCGACAGAAAGCCCCAAACATGACACGACTAATTGCCGTCAGGTCAACTTTACAGGTGTTGTTGTCTCCATTAACGAAGTCGCCGAGAATGGCTCCAACTACATGGCCCCGGACGTCGCAGCGAAACTCACACCCGAAGGCAGAAATAAGGCCATATTTGGAAGCAAGATGACCTTTGTCCTCGAGATCTTTGCGCTTACGTCCATTTGGACGATCAAAGCATGCCTATTATTTCTCTATGGACGATTGACACAGGGGACATCAATAAAGCAGCGATGGGCTGTGAGGTTTGTCGCTGCCTTTTGCGTTGTTACCTATATCATCGTCATCTTTCTGTTTGTCTTCTTTTGGTGTTCTCCAACAACAGAGTACTGGGCGGTACCAGTCAATCCTGATAAAAGTATGTTACCTATGATCCGCTGATGGCTTGTCTAACATCGTTACAGTGCAATGTGCAACATACTACTCGCATATGATCACTGCCACGGCTTGTAATATTGCTAGCGACATTATGTTGATCTTACTGCCTATCCCCATCATCATCAATATCAGCCTATCTAAGAAGAGGTGAGGTATAGTCTGGAGGTTGAGGATATCATGACTGACTCTGGCAGACGAATTGGACTTTGTTGTGTTTTTGGTCTCGGCTTATTTAACATTCTTGCCGCCGTCCTCAACCGATACTACAACTTTAGCAACCCGAATAGCTACGTATTTCTTTACTGGTAAGCATAAATTATTTCGTATGGAGGAATTACACTAACATCTCGAAAGGTACGTCGCAGAGTCCGGCGTCGCTCTCTGGGTGGGCAACCTCCCACTTTGCTGGCCCGTCTTGCGTCTTGCTCTCGGTTCGAAGGGGGACTCTTCTAACCCATCCTACCCGAACCCATCCTACCCCGAAACATCGGCTCGACGAAGAACTCAGGGCCGTAGCAAGCCATCAGTATGGACGAAGTTGGACGATGAGCATGGCGCGCGCGCTGCTGGCTCGCCGAGTCAGGGAAGTCAGATTGAACTTGTGGAGCAACATGGGCAGCCGTACTACGTGGAAGCAAAAGCTAGCAGCGATACCCAGCAGCTTGAGAAGGGGACCAGAGGGCAGATCACTGTTGTGACCAAGGTGGAAGTTAGTGAGGGGCGACTATAGAATGTATTCCTTTAGATTAATTGTATGCCTCTTCTTTTCTTCAAAAACAGATAAACTCATAAAGTCGCGACACTCAGTACCCCCGCAGCATTCCCAGGAACCTTTAATCGCCAAGCCATCCGAACAAAGTGCCATCAATCGTGTATTTCCCACAAAAGACCTTCCGTCTTGAGGTAGTATCCTCGGTTCCGCTCCAGCCGATCCAGAACACTTCACTAAACCACTGAGACTTTAGCGCAAGCATGTGTGGTTCCATCGCTAAGCAAGCTACATGCAGCGTCAAGGGTCGGGAGAACTGAACACAAACCCTGAGGTCTCTGGATCCCTGTCGAAGGAACAAATCACAGACATGGGGGTCCAAGACACGCCTCAGCCGTTAAAGATTAAGTTCAGGTCATAGTGTGTTCTCCGGAAAGGACGCTATGGAATCAGCTTAGCTACATGTAATCACCAATTAATTGACTAACGATTCAGCGTGAACATTGCAACCTACAGGGTCTCCTGTAACATACTATCGGTCATTTCCAAGGATGTCTCCAGTCCAACCAACACACCATTACTGTGTGTTGCAAGGGTCTCATTCTGCAGCCAATCCTTAAACAAAACTCACACAAGCCCCTCGAACTCTGTCTGCAACCTCTTCCAGGTGGCTCATCTGCAATTTCCACCTCCTTTCCCTTCACCCTGGCCCGTGTTCAAGATGCCAATTCCTACTCACGACACAGAAGCGGTTCCTGAGAAGTCTGCAACAGTCAGCTCTTCACCCACGGTCCACGACGATGGCGCCTCATCAAACTCTCCCACGCTATCAGCCTTCCAAAATATTAACAATCGTATTGAGAATCTTGCTGGTCTAGAGGCGCGAGGCATTCAACGTGTACTTCCTGAGGAGCGACAGCCTGCTTCGAGCGCTGCAGACCTTCAAGTCGCGCTGCTATGGTTCAGTGCAAACCTGTCCCTGAACAATCTTGCCACGGGCCTTTTTGGGCCCATGGTGTTTGGATTGGGGTTCTTGGACAGTGCCCTTCTTGCAGTGTTCGGAACAATGCTGGGGGCTTGCTCAACGGGATACATGGCGATATGGGGACCTCAAAGTGGCAATCGCACAATGGTATAAAAACACATTACAATAATTGTGCAAAAAAAAAAAAAAAAAACAGAAAACACTAACAGGCGCTGATACAGGTTGTGTTGCGTTACTTCTTCGGTTATTGGCCTTCCAAGATTCCGACCTTCCTCAATATCGTTCTCATGGTAGGATATGCTACCATTGACTGCATCATTGGTGGGCAAGTCCTGTCAGCTGTGAGCGGTGGTACCATGACCATCCTGGTGGGTGTAATTGTTGTAGCCGTTGTTTCATGGGTTGTTGCTGTCTTTGGCATGAAGATCTTCCACACTTACGAGCGGTATGTATTCTCTTTATGATAACTGTACGATCTACTAACGTAACCTAGTTATGCTTGGATCGCGCAGGTCGTTGTCCTTGCTGTTCTCATTGGCGTTGCTGGACCTTCCTTTGATGCCTCTGCTCAACCAACAGTCTCTGGAGCAGCACTTGTTGCCGGTCGTCTTTCCTTCTTTACTCTCTGCTTCTATGTTCCCAACTCATGGGCTGCTGCTGCTTCTGACTTTTACGTCTACTATCCAGAGCGCACATCTCGTGTCAAGGTCTTTTTGCTCACTGTCATTGGGTTGACCATGTCATTCACCCTGGTCTATCTCATCGCGATCGGACTAGCTACAGGTCTCGTCAACAACAAAGATTGGGCGGATGCCAATGCTATTAGCACTGGTGCCCTAATAGTAAAAGCATACGATCCTTTGCACGGCTTTGGACGCTTCTGCTCTGTTGTAATTGCGCTCGGCGTCATCGCGAACAGCACGCCGTCTCTGTACTCTGCCTCGCTCGGCTGCCAAGTTCTTGGTCGTTACACCAAGGCTGTGCCTCGATGGGTCTGGTCCACGGTTATGTCTTTGATCACCCTGGTTCTCGCCATGGCGGGTCGAGAAAGTCTTCTAGTCATCTTCCAGAACTTTGTCGCCCTTATGGGATATTGGGTCATGCTCTTCATCTGCATTGTCCTGCAGGAGCATCTGATATTCCGTGGACGCCAAGGCTTTGATTGGACTGCTTGGGAGGATAGAAACTATCTTCCTGTTGGGTTGGCTGCTTTCGCGAGCTTCGTCTTGGGCTGGGTGGGTGCTATCCTGGGCATGTCTCAAGTATGGTACGTTGGACCTGTCTCGCAAGCGGCAAACAATGCGGATCTAGGAATGTGGTTGGGCTGTGCTTTTGCTATCGTCACGTTCCCCATTTTCCGATACTTTGAGCTCAAGGCCTATGGACGATAGTCGTTAGGTATTTTAGACTTTGGCGTTGATGTTCGGGCCCCATCAAAGGTATCTCTCCGGAGAAACTAAATGGTGTAAGGCGCATAAAGACATATATAAAAGTAAGAAAAGGAGATATGCTGCTGCAAGGTTCGAAGTTGTTGAGAATTAATAAAGAAATGAGCTCACTACCACAAACTCTTCCGATCCGAATATCAAACTTGCACTGACCCAGATAAATCCTCGTCTTGCTTTGTGCGAAAGGAAAATTGTAATGACTACTCAAGAACTGTCTTATCTCTAGGTTCAAATAATTGTGTAAACAAAGTACTCAGGCATGATCCAAGTGCCTAGTGAAGGCGCCCCATCCTGACAATGCGTAAAAAAAGCTCAACATCCCTTGACGCCGACTCGAAATACAGAGGGGTCATTCTCAATTACTTTACGAATCTGTCCTGTTTTGAGCTCAGTGACATCCCACTTCGCCCAGATGAACCGTCCATGGAGGAACTCAGCTTCATCGGATGCTGCCCAGACAGCGAAGTCTCCAGGCAATTTGACTAGGTTGTGTCAATGAAAGGAAGTGCTTACAAGGGGACTGTAACTTACCATCATCCCATTGGAAACTGTTTTCATTGGCGAACCGCGTAAAAGACTCCGTGTAGTGGAGGCCTGGTTCAACGATCATGACTTGCATTTCATTGGAGGGGACGGTCATGGCGATGTGGTTCATCATCATTGTAACAGCACTTTTGGTAACAGAGTAAAGGGGAACAGGCGTTGACGACTGGAAAGCATGTATAGTAATGCTAGACAGGTAGATCAATGCCTGAGTGGATGTCAGCTTGAAGGCACAAGTCGGGGGGTCCAGAAGACTTACCAGCTTCCGCGACGGATTTGACTCTCTCTGTTTATGGAACAGGCTGGTCCACAAGTACGGAGCAGCGACATTAACTGTCAGACCATCCTTGAATGTCTCAAAACCAAGTCCAAGAAGAGTATTTGGCAGCCACATCTTAGCAGCACTCAAGACAAGAACGTCTACGAAAACGCCATCCTGTGCGAGTTTCTCCCAGAGCCCATAAGTAGCAGTCTCATCTGCAAAGTCGTTGACCATGGGGACAACTTCAACGCTGGGATACTTGTCTTTGATCTTTACAGCAGCCCTTTCCAGGGCATCCTGGCGGCGACCGGTGATGATGACACGGTCCGGTGAAGCGGCAGCGAATGATTCGGCGATACTGAAACCAATGCCTGTAGAAGCACCAGCCACGAGAACGGTATTTCCAGCTTGGGATAGCTCAGGGCGAGAAGGAGAAATAGCTTCATATGATTCGCGGTGGATTTTAGATATAAGATTGCTACCGGATTGAGGGAAGTCCGCGTCCCCCCAGGGATTGTCTTGAGGCGAAGTAGCTGCAGCAGAAGGCATCCTGATAGAGGATAGAATGGTTCTTTGAGTGTAGTTGGTAAAGGCAGTAGTAATTTCTCTCTGATGATGATACTGATTCTAATATCTGAGACTGGGCTATTATATATTGTATTTTGGATCACTCTATCTGCAGTCCCAGTAGCAAATCTCGATTGTTCGGAAACCTTGCGGGTGAAGCCATTCAGCCCGCTAAAAACCCGCCCCAAGCTGGCTATACAAGGGTTCCATAGGTAGGTTAGCGCATTTCCGCCAACATACCAGTCTGAAACCCGCTGAGAGCCCGCAAAACCCGCCGATTTTCCGCAAGATAAGCTGACAAAACTGCTGAATGTCCACGTTATCTACTCTTTGCTGCTGACAGGTTCTTATTTCGATTAAACACTCCCGCATCTTCTCGCAATACCGAAATCTCGCTCATCAACCCTGCGATGAAACTAAAGGCGTGCTTATCATGTACCAGCGGAAAGCGCAAATGCGACAAAGTACAACCCGCATGTGGCCGCTGCAACGACAGAGACGTCGAATGCCGCTATCCGCCTACCAAGCGAAAAAGACCGCACATATCCGCAACAGAGCCACAACATGCGAGACATCGAACAGTCAATGAGGCACCTCCCACTTTAACCGACATTGACTTCTCTCCATCAACGAGTAACTTAGATGATCCTCAAGAATGGATCAGAAGTCTGGGGACTTTGGGTACTATATCTGCACCCATATTACAAGATGATACTTCTGCCACTGCGAGCTCTACCGGTTCCTCTGATCGCAAAGATGCTACGCACTTCTTCGTCAAACCAGATAGCTGGGTCATCCGACATATACCCTTTACCACACCTTCTTTCTCAAATTTGATCTGCATGAATTATATTCGAGGCATCCATGAGTTTTTCGATGAATGGGTGGCTAAAGGACATAGTTCTTTCATGCACAAGCAGCTCTATACAGACTCGGGATACCCTGCCGTCATTCAAGATGCATTTGCTTGCATAACACTGCACAACGCTAAGACTGCAGCGAACGAGACAGCAATTGACGACATGCTTGCTTCAAAATTGTCGGCACTCCTGAAATCATTTCCTCAGACTAACGACAACACCGATGTACCTATCGATCTTGGCATTCGAGAACATCTCTCCCGTTCGCAGGCTTTATATGTTCACCTGGTACTTGCCCTATTCTCGCCTTCCATCGGAGCACGCGCAAATGCCGAGCAACATATCGAAACTCTCTTATCTTGGACTCGTCAGCTGTGGGAAGCAGCTCTTTGTGATCCAGATATTTGTCACAATGAGAATAGTGGCGGATCTGCCACGTCTACTAATGCGATCGTCCTAGATGCTATGTTTGACGGTGACCCAACGCCTCGTCTATGGCGATCATGGGTTTTATCAGAGAGTATTCGTCGCATCTGGCTATTGGCGACGTCGACTATTGGAGTCTATCTGGTTATGAGGCAGAAGTGGGCCGAATGCCACGGTGGAATCTACTTCACTGCCGGCAAGAAGATCTGGGATGCCCAGTCAGCGTCTGGTTGGGCTTCCGCCTGTCGAAGCAGTGACCCGTTGTTCCTTTGCAGTTTAGAATGCGAAAGCCTATTTCTAAACGCAAAGTCAACTGAGGTGGACGATATGTTAATCAACATGTTCACTATTATGTGGGGTGTTGAGAGAGTCGAGAATTGGGTTGCGCGGACTGTTGAGCCTGGGGAAAGTGTGCGAGTATGGAGAAAAGTCGGTTTAGTGTAGAGATTGTGAACAAACTAGCATTGAGATATGAAAGAAGATCCTATGGCAGAAGAAAGAGCATCTTATTCAGAAACATCCACATTTACATCCATGGCACTGTGATTAGTAGCTGGCGACTCATACGACTCATCAAAGATAGTCCAAAGAAACCGGAACGCCCTCGGTTTGCCATTCTCAATCTCTGTTACATGATGTCCAACACTATTCCTCTCATACCTGAGTTCCGCGCCAGCATCACAGAGCCTCTTGACAGTTGCATCAGTCCACTCGATGGGGCAAAATTGATCATTTATAGCTTTATAAATAAACATGGGCATTGTTGGAACATCTCTGTGCCCCAGTTTTGCTTGTTTGTCGTAGAGCTCCTGCAGCTGAGGGCCTCTCAAATCTGTCGCACCGCCATTGAAGAAAGGATAAATATCACGTCCTGAGAAGTGCTTAACTACCTGTGTCACTTCAAGGTCAAGAACAGACATAAACTCTTCTTTCGTGGTCTGCGAAAGACAACTCTCCAGGTAGGTTCGGGCCTCGGTGTACTGGGACGTGATGCCCAGGAGAAAGGCTGCCAGGGTCGCAGCAATAGGACTCTTATTGAGCAAGTCGAAGTCACCAGATATGTTATCGACAAGGCCACCGACAACAGTCCCATCAATTTTAACTTCTGGTGCGTATTCTGGTTGTAGCTCGGACGCAGCGAAGGTAGCGATCGACCCACCACTATAGCCCCAGGTAGCTGTGTTGTATTGGACGGGTTCCCCCAAAGCCAGTAAGGAATGAACTGCCCTGAGAGCATCAAGGGTTGCATGGCCAGCCTGGACACTTGCACCAAAAGCAGAAGTAGGACCCAAGTGATCCGGAGTATTGACAATCCAGCCGTGGGACAGCATCTCGTCAATCAGAGATGTGCTCGACTTGATACCAAGATTTGGCTCACTTTTAGCCATTACTCCTGAAAGAGCAAAGGATGGGCAGGAGTCAAGGTTGGCCGAGTTATATGCGAACTGATATGATAGTACTGCTGCCTTGCCTGACGGGGAGAGGAAGACTGAGGAGGGGATGAACAGTGTAGTAACAGCCCAAGATGGCTCATCCTTGGAGTCCGTAGAGCGATGTAAGATATGGTACGCGGCTGATGAGTTTTTGATGATTCTTGAGAGGATTGGTACAGAGCGAATGCGAAGTATGTCCCCGGGCCGTTTGGATTGCCAGTCTCCAGGTGCACGATACCATGAGTCTTGGCTTGGGGGCAATGCTGCCTCGTGGACCACAGCATCTGTATCAACACTACCATTTGAGGCTCGCACTACAGCACAAAGATCGTTGAGCCAGTCTAGGGAAGTCATATTGAAGATGTGGTTGGAAAGATGAGATTACTGTCAGCATGATCCAGATGGAGGAGGTCAGGTCATTGTGCCACATGCTGACATGTCGGCTGAAGCGGGAGGGAGCGACACTCAATTGGACGAACAATAACAATTATTTCGGTACGACATGAGGCTCACCAATACCGTCAGACCAAAATTGACAAATGATGGAAATTCTACGCTTTATTGTTTGCAATTTTCCAATTGCTGATATTGAGGTTTATCACCTTGGGAGAGACGGACCACAGAATGGCTACGTTGAGGACATTACGAGAGCGGCATTGTTTCATCCGTAGTGGACCATAAAGATATGAAAGTATTCTAGAATGAGGATAATCATAATGCCGTAGTTTCTCGTTTCACAATGCACTGTTGATACAAAATTCAGTCTGGCATATCTCTGCAGTTCTCTTGTGGGTCTGTCTTGTGTTCTTGTCGTTAGTTTACTCTCATTCGTGGCATATCGCGTCCTGATTGGCGAGGGATGGGCTGTCTTGTCCTCTACGGCAACTTACGTGAGATAATAAATCAGAAGAATGATTCCTCATTACGTCCGTTCAGTCCATTGCGCCTTTTGACCAAGTTTTCTCTCCACCTTTACCATTTCTTCATCACGGATCAAATTAGGAAAGATCCTGACAGAACGCAAAAATGGACAGGCCACAGATCATTGTCAAAATTCCTCCCGTAAATGACGCAAACGATGAGGCCTTAATCACGACTCTCGCCAACATTGTCAATACAGCTTACACAATAGCCGAGAGCGACATCTTCACTCCCTCATACAAACGCACTTCAGCATCTGAAATTGCGCAGTTCATATGTAACAACCAGCTCGCCGTGGCATACCTCACCTCCACAAACGAACCAGTTGGCTGCGTCTTCATCAAGCTGCTCACGCCTATCCTCGGTGAATTCGGCATGTTGGCGCTGGAATCCAAGTACCAAGGGACTGGCTTAGGGCGTCAACTGGCTGTTTTTGCGGAAGATGAGTGCCGTCGACGGGGATGCACCACGATGCAGCTTGAGGTTCTCGTTCCGTCAACATTCCACCATGAAGGGAAAGCGAGATTGTTGGGTTGGTACATGAGAATGGGATATAAGCTTGTGAAATTAGGGGATTTCGGCCAAGATTACCCCGAATTAGTTAATCTTCTGGCTGGACCGACTGAGTACAGAGTTTTTGAAAAGGCTCTTGTCTGACCGCCTGGTAGAAACAGCAGGATACGAACAGTTTCACACAATCTTTATGACATGGATGACAAGATACTACACATCACGTGTGACACATGTATTACGGCGAATGACTTTCGTAACACATGGGTCAGATGATGAGAAGTAAAAATGAATGGTGGATATTTATCTTGACTAGAACGCGCTGAGCTAAGCTGAGACATTCGCGCCAACCCCTCACGTTGAAGCTTGAGCTGCTCGACGCGATAGTTTATCAACAAACTTAGATCGCCTCAACATGAACCTTTTCAAGCAGTTTTACCTCCTCTCTTTCACGGCCTTCGCGTTTAGTCCGATTGAGATTCAATCGCCCCTGTCTCCTCAACCGTCGAGTATTGTCTCGTCATCGCCATTGCTTGAGCTACATAAATCCCTCGTTGAGCAATCTTCCATCACTGGCTCTGAAAAGCCCGTCACTGACTTTCTAAGAACCTATCTTGAAAGTACGGGCTTCACTGTTGAGACGCAAGCTGTCGCTAAGAACCGAGATAACATATACGCATACTACAATAATTCGAGAAAATGTCGAGTTCTGGTAACTTCTCATCTCGACACAGTTCCGCCGTATATGCCGTATGAGAGACGGGGTAATGAGGTCTGGGGTCGTGGTACGGTCGACGCGAAAGGTAGTGTTGCAGCCCAGATCATGGCAGTTCAGGAATTGTACGATAAAGAAGAGGTTCAGGAAGGTGACGTCGCACTCCTATTCGTTGTAGGTGAGGAAGTAGGTGGCGACGGTATGAAGGCGGCGAACAGTCTAGGCCTATCTTGGGGTTCTGTAATCTTCGGCGAGCCAACAGAACTCAAGCTTGCCCGAGGTCACAAAGGCGGCTTGCGGTTCACTATCAGAGCGAAAGGAAAGGCGGGCCACTCTGGATACCCGGAGACGGGCAGCAACGCGATTGACAGTCTGGTCCGTGGACTATCAGCTCTTCAGAAAGCGGAACTACCATGGAGTAACGACTTTGGCAATAGCACTGTCAACATTGGCAAGATGGAGGGTGGTATTGCTGGAAATGTCATCCCAGCTAGTGCCTGGGCTACGGGCAGTGTCAGAATCGCGGCGGGAACAGTCGAGGAAATGAAGGGCCTGATCTCTCAGATCGTGGAGGGAAGCGATTCTCACTTGTTTGTCGAGTTCAGTTCTTACGCCGTCGGTCCAGTACCTCTCGACCACGATATCGATGGTAAGTCAAAGCTGCTCGCTCAATGGAAGGCGCATATGATTAATGAAAGATAGGATTCGAGACAATAGTCGTCAATTATGGGACAGACATTCCGTCTCTCGAGGGTCATCACAAGAGATATCTTTACGGACCAGGTTCAATTCTAGAGGCACACTCTGATCATGAGCATTTGAAGGTTTCCGACTTGGAGAACGCTGTGCAAGGCTACAAAATTCTGATATCTCATGTCCTGTATGGATCATCGAAGGACTAAAGACCTTGTTTCGGGCAAGCCTTACCTATATAAAACGTTTCAGCCTTAAAAACTAAGCTATTCTTTCCCAAGTATGTAACTAAACCTTGTAAAGACAACTATCTGATAGCTTCATAGCAGGTAGATTGGTGCTTTCAAGGTCCTCAGTGGTCCCTAGAGTTTTCTAGTGCTAAAAGTTTAGCTTGTAAACTATCGAGATAAGGCATGAAGCGGCGTCAATAGTTGGCAGCTCAAAACCACTACTTTCGGCTGCTAATACAAATTAACAAGCTTCAGGCAGGTTAGTGCAAGATACTTATTTCCGAATCTCTGTTCACAAAATCTTGGAAGAATAAGAAGGGCACTCTACCCAGATTTCTAACTATCTGTTCGTTTCCTCTTGAGCTACCTGTAATTTCTCCCCATTTTCCACTTACTTTAGTCACTCTTTTGGCCCATCATGCATTTCAATATCCGTTGCTTGTTGGCCGTTGGCCTTGCTGGTTTTGATATTGCAGCTGGAAGCCCTTGCAAGCCTCATTCCTCCGGCAAGTGATGATCTCTCGGTTGTTCATTCGTTGCTAATGGCAGTAGCATAGTATCTGGCTCTTCTATTCCGACAACCATAACAACATCCAGTTTATCCAGTTTTACCTCATCTTTCGCCACTTCAGCCACTGTTGCCAGTACCACGACCGATGCAGTTGCTCCTACTGACACAACCACCGAAGCGACCACTGAAGCGACTACAGTTACTGAAACAGATACTGCCAGTACCGAGGCAACTACTTCCGGTGATACGACTACAGAGGCGGCTACTCTCGCTATATCAGTCGCAACCACCGAGGCCACTTCTGCAACCGGAGCAGATACTACAACTGAGACCATGACAACACCAGACACAGTTTCTGCTTCGTCCGAAATCACCGAGGCTCCCACAACCATTGAAATCACAACTACTGCGCTTCCCACCACCATTGCTGTGCCGATGTTCCAACTTCTCGCTGAGAGCGGATCTTACGCAAACGAACCTGTTTTGTCAAACCGAGACAAATCCAGCCAGCTCATTTTCGCCAGCATTCAAGGCTATACCGAGGCTTACTTCACTGTCGATACCCCTACTGGCCACCTGCTTCTTGACGGCCATTTGCCTATCTGTGCCTTCTTTCCCGGCGATGGTACCAGTGCATTCGTGGTATGCAGTGACAATATGTCAGCGCAAGAGAAGTTCCTCACTTGCGAGGCACCCACCAGCATCCAGTTAGAGTACACTGTGCCTGGGACTCAATGTAGCATGTTTTCAGATTGTACTGCCACTGACAATCTCTGGGGCATTACATATATTGGCACTTCTGGTGGTACTGATGTTGATACTGCGATCCTTGGCCCTGATCCTATGCAAGGATATACTCCTGTGCCCTTCTTAATTGTTCATGACTCAACTTAAACAAACCTATGTAAGGTCTGACTATCAGTTGATCCTTTTCGTTTTTGCAAGACAAATTACTCTTTGGTAGTTATAGCTTGGAATGAGTTGATATACTATAGCATCTGCTTCGTCGACTCTCTTATCGCTTGCAGATTAATATGTACCAATTCATCAATGCTATAATTAAAATAAATAGCTTTGCTTATCCATAATCCGTCAGTCCTGCTCTTTGTACTATGTTTCATGATACCATACCCTTTATCCCAAACCTATCTCTAATCTATCTCTAATATCTATTATACTTCCTTAGTAGCCTCTCTATCTTACTCATAACCTCTGGTATCCTAAATGGCTTCGATACAAGATCGTCCATTCCGCTTTGCAACGCCACCCTAATCTGCTCGTCCCTTACATTCGCAGTCACTGCAATTACAGGTACATGCTCCATGATCTGCCCTCCCTTCTGCATCCGTCTGATCTCGGATACACATGTCAACCCGTCCATATTGGGCATTTCGAGATCCATCAGGATAACTGACAGCTCTGAACCATCATGTTTACAGAAATGTGTTTTCTTGAGAAACTCGAGGGCCTCAACTCCATCGTTTGTCGCGCTAACGGTACAGCCAGCTTTTCGGAGCTGGTTGACGAGGACCTTTTGGTTGATGAGATTATCTTCTACAATGTGGATCGTCAGAGCTCGTGGGTCGAAGGCTTCGTTCGATCCATGTCTGCGGCGATTGTTCGATGGGTTGAGGGTGTCGGAATTATCAGATGGTGTTCTTGTTGGTCCTCTAGTAGCGGGATTTGTACTTGATGGTGTTTGGGAGAGGACAGGTTGGTCGGGGTCTTTTTTGCTAGGAGCTGACGTTCGTCGCGCCTGGACATAAAAGCCGAAGTCGCTGCCTTGTCCGGAGGTGGAAGCGACACCAATACGTCCTCCGTGCAATTCGGCGAGTCGTTTTGAGATGAACAGTCCAAGACCGCTTCCACCGTATTTCGCATGCGTTCTTGGTGACGCTTGCTTGAACCGCTGGAAAAGAAGTTGTCTCTCGTTTTCTGACAATCCACAGCCTGTATCTTGGACTCTGTATCGCACGTACAAAGTCTCTCCAGTTCCCCATTCCTCAGAAGACACAACGTTGCCAAGCTCCCCGCGAGTTGGTGCAAAAGCAAAGCCAGGTGTATGAGTACCTTCCGGTGGTGTTATTGATACACCAACCGTAAGCTTGATCACGCGTGTTGGTGAAGAGGCCGTGAACTTGATAGCATTCGTAATAAGATTGATCAAGATTTGCAAAACGCGGCTTGGATCCATCGCGACCCAGTCGACGGCTAGATCCTTGAACTCCTCGTGGATATGGATCTCCAGATTGATATCCTTAGCTAGCATTTCCGATTCGAACATCTTGACCACTCGCTCAACAATGGCCTGCGGTTGACAAACCACTGGGGTGATTAGAAGGAGATTGGAGTCGAGTTTTGAAACTGTAAGGATGTCGTCCACGATGGACTTTTGGTGTTGAACACACAAGGCGATGGTCTGTGACGCATCAAGACAAGAATCGAGAATTTCGCGAGATGCAGATACATCGCTGGATCTCGCAGCCTCCATAGCCGATGTGATATCATCTGCGCACTGAAGGATAGCACTCAACGGGTTCCTCATCTCGTGGGAGGTTATGTCAATAAACTCGTTCTGTTGTCGTCTTGTCTCCTCGGCCTCTTGTAAGCGTCTATTCTGTAGCCCTTGAGCCCATTTGAGATGTGAAATGTCAGTGATAGAGCCCATGATAGATCGCAATGTGCCGCCAGATGTTAACTCGGGATGCGCTGTGACCATGACCCAGGAGTCGATCGACTCGCCATGAATGTTTACCGGATCCTCGACAGCCTTTCTTAACTTGACTTCCCCAGACCACGGCAGCATCTCTTGGGTCAGGCGGTGCCACCCTTCTTCCATAATGCTACCTGAAGTACCCATCAAGTCCACCCATGCCATATCTTCGTGTGTGTCCCTGGTATGTCCAGTCATTTCGTAGAATTTATCGTTCGCTTCACGTAGAATCCCTTCAGGGCTAGTGAGGAACATGCCGAGTGGCGATAACTCTGTCATTCGTCGAAGTCGGCTTGCTTGGAGATTGATCTGCTGCGTAAGTTCCTCCTTCTCCAAAGCCGCAGCCTCGACAGCATCTCGTCCACGTCTTGTTTCCTCCTCGAACAGAATGATAGATGCCAAGCATGTTGCTAGTTGGTTGTTAAGTAGCGAGGCAAAGGATTTATACCCCGCGTCGTACGGTCTGCGAGGGTTGACTCCGAGTACCAGGAAAGCCAAGACATTCTCACCATTTGTTGGCCGAACCGGGAAAATGATAGCTTCTGTGCCTGTCTCACCGAAACCTCGCCACTTGATACCTTGCAAGATATCTTCTGGCAGACTTCCGTCTCGAATGCGAACTAACGTTGGCTCGCCACGCGTACGCATAGCTTCGCGAAAAGACGGAACAAACCCTTGATGACTCCGCTTGAGGTCAATTTGATCCGGAGCAGCGGTGTGTCCACGCGGTATCCCAATAGTTCCCTCAAGATAACACGATTTGCTTGATATTGTGCTTCCTGAAGAACTTGACTGATGATCTCCCTCTTCTGCCTCACCAACAGAGTAGACAAGGGCAAAGGGAACATCTTTATGGTTATCTTCGAGACCCTCGAGGACAAGTTTCCAAAAGCTTTTGATAGAAGTCGCTTTTCTCAAAGATTCTCCAAGTTTGTTGATGGTGGCCATGCGGCGCTGACTCAGGATAAGATCAGTTGTTTCGAAGGGCGCATTATAAAAGCCACAGATACGGTCGGTACCCCCATATAGTGGTGTAAGAGACCAGCAAATGTGAGTCTCTTCCAGAAATCCTCGTCTGAAAAGAGATAGCTCGTCGTTGTCGCTTCGATGGCTGATGCCTGTTCTTATAACTTCGGCAAAGGCTGATCCGAGGACATCCCAGGCTTCTGACCAGGGACCAGATGCACCTGTACCTAGCATAGAAGGATGCTTATTACCTGCATAGTGAATCGCATATTGCTCATTGTACAACATAGTCATGTCGCTTCCCCAGAACAGGCTTGCTATATTCGGGTCAGAAAGGTTGTAAGGTATTGTGCTGTCGCGTGAGTCTTACCAGGATGGGGATTGGTGATAACGAGATTCGCCACTTGACGAAGTTCTGGTGACCAGCTGTCCATATGTCCAAGGGGCGTTGAAGACCAGTCGATATCCCTCAATAGTTTAATGTATGGTGTCAAAACCCCCTTTGGATTCGCAGCTGTCCAGTCTGCAACCGCCTTCTCGGGCTTCCCCAACACAAATGATCCGCTGCTTGAGCTGCCTGTGATACGGTCCGAACTACCCTTGGACGTCCCTGCTCGCCACCAGGATTTTAGCGACTGTTTCCGCTGTGTTGATGCGATGAGCGTCGCCTCTGTAGACGGTATCTCTGGGGCCTTGATCTCAGTGGGGCTTTGGAAGATTTCATGTTTTGTCTCGGGCTCAGGCTCTGGTTTTGATGGTTTGGGGCTTTCTGGCTTGGCATGATCTGGGTCCTTGATGCCGGGGGTGGTGGCTCGGGAGAGCGCACTCGAAGACAAAGTTCCAGGAGCCGCAGTGTGTTGCCACAGTCGGTTTCCACTGATCAATCGCCATCTTTTCGCAACAGTCGATCCGGTCCAGAGCAAGTCTTTGTAGAGAAAGAATAGTGGGAAAACATCTTTCGAGTCGTCTTGTGTCGTTATACCAGTTGCCCAGTTCTTGAAGTCTGAATAAGAAATTGGCTCAGATTGGCCTCCAGAAATTTCTTCCCCCCTCACAGAGTCATAAAGTCGTTCATGAGTACTCAACGCGGTGTTGCAGAAGACAGGTTGAATGACCTTCGACCATGGCGGCGACTCATCATCCGGATCGAGATCAATAATAAAAGTCGGTCGCGAATCTGCATTCAAAACATCTCTAATACTGAGGTTGTCAAGTTCGGCTGCGATGTCGGACTCCATATTCCTACTTCGCCGCAAAAAGAAAAAGAGGCTGATGAGAGAAACAAAGTTAGAAACATGGTGGTATTATTTTGGTGGGTTGCCAAGAAAGGTCATGGGGATGACGATTGCACTAGCGTGAGTAATGATACAGTATTTTAACAGCTCATCCTTTCTCAGCCTTGGTAGTTGTGAAACTCTGTTTTAATTGGAATGGATATCCATGCGTTTGAAACGTTGCTGGTCTGTGGTTTAATAAAGAGGACCTTAGACAGCCTCACCCTCACTTCAACTCATCTCGATTCTGAGTCTCATTTTCAGCCTCATCATGCATAACCTCGCCCATCTCTCCCATGATTCAATGCAGTTAGTTCACAAGCACGGCTGGACATAAGATACTAGAAACGACCAAGTAAATATAAGGAAGAATGATGAGGCACGAGTGATGCAACGCCGTGACCGCATTAAACCCTGCTTTTAGGCTATTAACCGACGCTAAGCCGTCTAGCGGCCCGATCCTGCTCTTGGGGCCCAACTTTTCCATCGGCTTTTTCCTTCGGGATCACGATTTGCAGGAGCAAAGGATCCGCATTCTTAAAGCACCTGTTACTGTAATGAGAAATGTTCTGATAATTAGTCATGTCAGATCTCGGTAGATAGTTGCCGTTCGATTCAGGTACGACCGGGCAGGGTATTTTCAGGGGTGTTATGGCTGTTTTAGCCGACGGGACTCAAGATACAACCATGCAAAGATATTTTCAGAACCTCGTAAATCAATTCCAAAACGTCCAGCTTTGCACTATATTTCGATAGGGGCGATTAGTTGTAGCAATTGTGCTGGATTTTTATACTGGCTAGTTGTATGTCAGTCACAAACCGTTTTCTCTGTTGGCATCATACGTTAATTGGGAATGTGTTAATGTAGGGTAGCCTGGCTCATTTGGCTAAGGCTATACGAAGAGAGGTTATTGCCAAAAGAACAGATGATACTCGTCTGTCCGACTTTGCAGACACTTTGTGCAAAATCCTACGCGCTTTTTTACGAAAGTTGGAAGAGTATTGAAGAGAGACCATCAACATATACCATGCCTTCTGATGAGTTCATGATTCAAAATTGGTCAGGAGCCATCTCTCGAAACCTAGTTGAGCCCATGGTGTACGCGTGGGCTGAAACGTAAGTGGGTGCTCTGAGCCTTTCGCTGAAAATGACCGGTGAGGTTGTTGTATGAATCAGCCACTCATCTGCGTCCATTCATAGGTGCCAGAATACGATGGCGATAAACTCGACAACAAGACATGGAGGATGGCTGGGAAGCGGGGTGACTGGACAATAAAGTTCTAAACAAGTCACGTAATTAACCTTTCCAGCCCCCAAGATTCGGAAAGACGGCTAGAAAGCAGATTAGCGAAAGGAGATCGAGCGACCAGAGATTCGGACGGCACGAGCTAGAGAGGGGATGCTATGATTAGCTCCCCTCCGACGAAAGTTCACAGAAAACAGGATAACGCCAGCATTAACCATAACGAAGCTTTCCGGGGTTCTGGTCAGCTTAGGTTTATAGAGATCTTGAAGTGGAAACGTCACCTTGCATTGAGACAACTGGAAATGGAAAGTATCATGCCGACAACGAGCTCACATGGCGAACTATAAAGAGTCAATAGAGTTCCATGCATCTCTGAAACTTTCAGTCTCTGATAGTCCACATCAGGTTTCGTTTCCTGCTGTTTCACATCGTAATTTCAAGGATCTCGATCAAAGACACGTTATCATGGACTCCCAATCTCACGTTGAACACTGTAAGAAAGAGCTTCTCGAAGCCGGGAAGAAAGCCCAAAAGGCCAAGGACGAAGCCAAAGGAAACTTCGAGAAGGACTCGACCAAGGAAAAAAGCCAGCGGTTCCAAGAGTGGGTTGAAATGAACGTAAGTTTGGCTCTCTGGACCCCCCGAGCTTCACAACTGATCAGAGCTGGACTAGTATCCTGACCTTATTATTTCTTATCAAAAATATGAGAGCCAGTCTACAGCTTATGCTGCGGCCCTTCAAAAACATAACGCGGACGAGGCGAAGGAGTGGCAAACCAAGCAGTTACAGGCGTACAAGGAGAAGAAGTTGGGCGATGATGAATTTGAGAAGGTGTTCACCATCATTCTTCCAGAGGAGTAGGTTGTGTTTCGTAGCTATAAAGCTGAGAGCGATGCTCGAGACTCCTGGGTACAATGGACAAGAGGGATCAAAGCTCGACCAATTCTATGTGGAAGACATGTTACGTAGCGTAGGTATCAAGAATTGATGAACTAAATGAACGACCGTCAAAAGACTGAACACACGTCGAGGTTAATTTGTCACAAAACGCTCACTACAAAGAAACAATCGCTATGCAATACACCATGCTTACCCAAATCAGTACACACTCCTACCTGCCACACTCCTCCCATCCATACTTCTTCGATCCATACTCCTCCTGTCAACGCTCATAGCTCTCGCACTCCGTTTGTCCATGTCAACAACAGACCTCCCCGACGAGCTCCCTCTCCCTGAATCTACCGACCTTGGCGGCATGATTCTCTTGTTCATGTCCACGGGCCTTGCCGAAGCCAAGCTTCTCCTGTCAAGATCAAGAGACCGTACTTCAAAGTCCGTCTCTCTCTCCATTTCCGCAACGCTGTGTTCCCTTCCAATGTGGTTGATCAGCGTATCGGCTGTGGGACAAAGGACGTCTTCATCACGAAAGCGACTGCATAGTACGCAGGCAAATTCTCCCTCGGGCGTGTGGCACTTTATCACGAAGCGGGGACTGACGTGAAATTCAAGCTCTTCGTCTATCTCACGCTTGTAGCCCTGTTCTGTGATCAGGCGCGAGGCTGTCTTGCCGATTGCCCAGCCGTCGTCGTCTTCCACATCGAGAAAGACGTCGCAAGCTGGACAGCGACAGTCGCCACGAGGAGCAAAGTTAGACGAGAGAGGGCGTTCGGGGATATACTGCAGGTCGAGCGCGTAGCGACAGTAAAGAGGATCATCTCTGATCACGGTTGGTGCTCGCTTGGGAGGTGGCAGGGCCTGCGTGGGTGGAGGAGGAATCGGGTCTTCAAGCTCTCCAAGACGCTGTCGCTGTTGTCGCAGCGCACCGAGAGAGCCTTCCCTCGCAGCATCAGATGCGGCAATAAGCCTCGCCATGTCGGCGCGGTCAAGCTGCCTCCCACTATACAGCGCATCTTGCAGGACGTTGATGACTGTCTGCTGTAACGCAATAACTTGCGCCTGCAATTTGTTCTCCGTAACAACATCCCCGATCGCGAATCTCTGACCGTATCTCTGGTATCCCTCCTCGAACTCGCGATTGATGAGGGCGCCCGATCGCTCGAAGGAGGCTTCGACGTCGTCTCGTATCCTCTGCCTGTCGGTAGCAGCACGGTCGCGTTCGTTGGATGCTTGTTCGACTTGGGCTTTGAGCTTTTTGATCTCTTCGTCTTGGGTAGTGTCTCGCTTGGCTTGTTTACGCTTCTCTTTGACACGGTCGTAGAGACCCATTGATGAGGTGAAGGTTCCGACGAGGGTAGAGCATAGTGTCGCAATGATAAACGTTTTCTAGCCGAGTCAGTACCACGAAAATGAGAAAAAGACGAGATGCACATACCTTGAGGTTTTTCTCCTCAATCATGTTGGCGTAATTCATCTTGGGCGATGATGTAGAGAGTCAAAGTTGACTACAACGTTGTTGCAATGCTGCACCAGTACAGTATGCTGCTTGATGCCCAACGACCCTTCAAGCGTTGCAGATCATCGGAAGTATATAAGCCTCAAGTCTCAGTCCCCTGCCAGGGTCCTCAGGGCGCACAATGATGGCATAGTATGCCGACTGAGGGTCGCACACCGCAAGAATCGATAGGGCATGTGGTCGCGAGAAGGTATTCCTTTCTCTGCAGCTTTACGTAGCCTGTCATCCCACATTACAGAATTCCCCTCAAGAATGTGACGTCACTAGTGATCGAGATGTGCCAAGTTTTTTCGACGAGGGTTCTGATTCGTGGTGCTAAGAGTTGGTGTAATGCTTGTTTCCGAGATAGCTGCGGTTCGTTCCCGAGACTAAGAATATTGTCTTTTCTTGACAGCTTAATTTTAGTAGAAACCGTTCAAGATCGGAAAAGCCAAGACGGAATTAGTCCTGCCAGCTGGAGTCTGTTCTGAACCTTGGGTCAGATCGTGCAGTAAAGACTCATGGTAGCAAAATCCACGGAGCGGGGCGACTATTGTTCCGAGAGAAATCTCTCCGAATTCAATTACATCATGCGTCCAGCACGATGATAAGCTATACGATAAGATATGATAAGATGATAACATACTAGCCGCCCAAGTCGTTAGTCGTAGCGTTCATAGCTTCACAGCCTCGACTGTAACATAGCCATTAACTCCTTATTGTCCTTTGCCATTGCTGATTATTGTCAGGCTGCTCAACTCAACATCATTCTGATCGTGCTCCTTCGCTGTAGCTCTGCTGCTGGAACTAGCAAGCGTCGTACCACCCAAGTTGCCAACATCTTGTATAACCAACTCCTCCTCGTCTCCGTCTTTGATCCTTACGAGAGAGCGGTCTATAAAGGTAGCAGTCCTTGATTGGCTTCCTTTCGACGTGCAGTTATCCGGCGACTTGCCACCAGCTGCGATTAGTTGGAATAGCTGACGTATTGGTGCAACGATTGCGACTATAAAGCCAACGTTGAGTTCGATGTTGGCCCAGATGACAGTTTCATGTGTCGTGGTATCTGTCTGATTGTTAATACACGGTGACACAGCCCTAACCATCAATGTTGACCTACCAGTTTCACTAGGATTCGGCACAATTTTGGCCTGCAATATCAGCCGTACCAGACTGACCACGGTCAAACTACTCTCAAGTTAGTGCTTGAAAAAAAGAAGACGAATGTCCATAAGAAGGACAGTTTAACCCACAATATGCCAATGCCGAACATACACATAACCCGGATCTTCTTATCCAGCCTCAAACCCAGGTTGTAAAGCTGAGTCATGGGTAGGATGAGCATCCAGACATCAACAACAAAGTTGACTACGCAATGTGCCATGACGATCACAATGGGCTTCTTGTAGTTTGACATGCTAGCGTCAAGGTTCCCGCCGTCCCAGACTATGTCAACAATGCGTCCCACTGTGAGCTGGATGACGAGGAGGACGAGCGAGGTGACAGTGTTGAAAGCGATTGTTATCCAAACAACGCGTCTGAACTTCTGGCCCGGGAAGATTCTCAGGTAGAAAAAAAGAATAGACGTCTTAGCACAGGCTAGACCAACGATGAAGAGTACCTGCCAAACAAACACATTCTGTGACAAAGTCAGTATGTTTATCCAAGTCTTGCCGCTGAGGAACGTACTTTGAGCAATAGACTGAAATCGTTAGACTTGTAAATTTCCTCAAGAGACCCAAAGCCGGTATTGATAGCTATAATGGAGAACCTGGTTAGTATTTACCAATCAGTCACATATGGGCTTCGGAAGTGACTTACTGCGGATAAAGAAGACTGCACATGGGACGATGATGCACTACCTGGTGTTAGTTGATGCTGCACTAGATATTGTAAGGGTTGATAACATACGAACGTCAGGACGGCAAAGGTATCGTCGAGTCCCCAAGGAGTCGTGACAAATACTTTAGAAGTGACGAATAGTATCATGGCAACGAGACTAATACATGCCCAGGTGATGATAATAGCTCGATACTTTGGGCGATTGTCTACCTGGCTGATGTCGCATACGTTGGAGACAAAGTCCTCGAATTCTAGAGTTCATGTTAGATGCGTCAGGTCGCTACTGAGAAGAATCGGAAGAAGCATATACCTAACGACTCTCTTATCGTGCACACAGTCGAAATGCAATTTTTGACTGTCCTCCCAAACTCCTCACTTGCGCATAGTGCCTCGATGCTTGTATTGGTAGCCATAGGATTGTTCATCACCTGAAACACACATGGTAGCTGTTTAACGTCACCCATTGATCAGTATTGGTTTTAATATTCGACAGATGTGGTAAGTTATAAAACGGGGACTTACAGAGCATTTTGGGATGTCTTCCAGAGAAACTGCTGCGGTATAACGCGATAAGTAGCTTAAGCAGAGCAACACAGCTATACGTGGGGGAATCATCGTGAAAAGGACAATGACTCATCAGCCATCAGAGATGGGCTAACAAGGTTAGAAATTGGACGTGCGAAAACTAGGCAAGACATACAAGGCCGTGGGTAAATGCATCCTCTTAAGAATGAAGTCAAATCAGATCTCAGAAAACGCCGTTTGCGAAACGGATGTCATTGCTGGGGGCGTCGGCTAGACCAGACGGGGGTGTCAGGATTTTAGAAGTGGGCCGAGAATCATGTATCGCTTTTTTACTTTTTCTTTTGTTTTGCTTTTCCTCAATCTTTGGCTAATATCAAAAAATGCAGGTTGTAGTCACTATACAGTGCATTTCACCTTGATGGAATGCTGGCTATGGTTGCATCGCCGGACCTGGAACCTGGCGCAACACTGGATGCAATTCTATGCTTTTTTAGGATAAGCCTGATCCTTCATCCCACCATGACTAGACCATGTGCGATCGTAGCTGTTACAGGGGCTGTCTATACGGATATCTGTAGGGGCACGGTCCAAACTATTAACTTTTGTATCTTCTCATACAAGATATGGGAGAAATGTAGGAAATATCGTGGCTGAAGTTCCCTCTACACTATTTGCCCATGAGATCATGAAACGGTCATAAGGCTTATGCATCCTCATCTTGTCCGTGCAGTAATGCAAGGAGAGAATGTCAGGCACAGAGAACCAAGGCCAATGCCGAGCCCGATTTCCTACTGCAGAAAACCAATGAAAAACCCTTCATCGGACGTCTATGTCGGGGCGATGTGCAGGTGAAAGATCGAAATGGGCGCCCCACCATAATGAAACCCAGGATATGTCTCAGATCCAGTATATTGCTTTCCTACTCTGCATGCATCGTATATAGTAGCGTTGTTGTAAGATTGACTTGTCACATGGGGAGTTTACTCAACGTCTTTTTGCCATCGATGGCGGTACAGCATGTAATACCGTCGGCCTGGCCACTCGATTGAGACGACCCAGTTGAGAACATGACTGTTGCAGAAGGCCCGACATATGCGGACAATTCTATCAGAAATCGCCACTCTATTTTCTGATGGGCGAAGATCCCCTCGCTCTGGAACCACTTTTCGACTTCTGTCTTTTTTCGCATGTGAAGACTAAAGCCCATCGGACGATTGGTGTATTCGTTGCACCAATCTTTGTAGGCTTGGTTGAAGGCGAGGCGCATTCTAACTTTGAGACAAGGGAGTTTGCGATGGTAACGATGAACTGCTCGCATTGTGTCTTTCCATACCGAGGTCAAGTTCTCGGCATCATTCATGTCGATATGGACCTGAAGCTCTCTCAATGAAGGAAACTCATCCAACACTCTTAGCTTCCCATCACGCAACCATTTGGTGTGATCCCGAAAGAGGCGAATCTTAGTGATGCTCTGCAAATTGATAGCGCTAATAGGTGAGGATTCCTTCAACGGCAAGTGCTTACTTCTTCCCCGTCTTCCAAAGGTACTGGGCCAGCAAAACCGTCTCCGGAAAATATTTTCCGCATACAGAAGCTGCATCGCTTCTTGGTTGACCTTCTTGCAAGTCTGCAGGATCTGCGGGTAGATTCTGAGGTCAGAATCGTACAATTCCTCAGCCAGGACACGAAAGCAACCGGCACCCGGGATGGAACATAGGACGGGGAGGGTCTCGGAGACGAGTAGATGGCGATAAATGCCGAGACGGAGCTCCCCTGGAAGAGACAAGAGGAAACAAATAGAGGTAGAATTACTGGTGGGTTTTCCCAGGCGCAAGGGGACGTGGGCCAGAGGCCGGCCGAGGACTAGCGCGCCGTTCTGGGTGGCTAGACGAGACTGAACCTTGTATCTTCGGGAGAATTCCGTTTTCCGTTCTGTGGAAGACTCTGGGATTGTTGGTTTGTCAAGCTGAATGTCATCTAGATGCGATCTGGTCCATGTCCTCCTTGTTTCGTCAGGAACACGTCGAGGTGGTACATAAAGCTGCAGATATCCATCTTCGAAGACGATCTGAGTTTGATGCTGCATTGTGGCCTGCTTTTCTTGCTGGTTTCAAAAGTTCTTGGTTAAAATTACAGGAGATGGCGAATATGATCTGTCAATTGTACGGTCATATTGCAGTCATTGCGGATCATCAATCTTCCACGTCTACCCATACGAGGCATAAGTCGCTATTAGCTGTACACCGATTACTAACCAGTCAAGGGAGCCCTGCAATTTCGTTTTTTTTCTTTTTCTTTTTTTTGATTCGTTCCATAATCAAAGTCTTGAATTATCGTGAAACATAGTCGACATGTCTGGTCTACTTCTTTAAAGTCTATGCAGTATCATCGTATTTAAACAATCATAAAGTCCCTCTGCAACGTCCTTAACTCCGTTTCCGCCGGCATGTTGATGAGAGCAAATCTTTCTTGATGAGAGTACTTGCCAATCAATAGCCATGCCCGCCCCTACTTTCGCCCTCGCTTGCCTCGCCCGTTATCGCCCTGGCCTCCCGGAGCTCCATGCTTAGTGCGAGGCCGATCAGCCGTGATGTTCAAGCCTCTGACGCCCTTCAAGCCCATTTTGCCAACGGTACTCTTCTGTAAAGCTGGGGTGTCAGGGGATGCGAGACCTTCGCGCGCGTACACGTTGGCTTGACGGACGAGGTCTTCCTTGTCCCATCGGAGAGCCTTCATGTGGCTGTTGTAGTAGCCCAGCCAGGCCTGGTACACGCGTGACTTTTCGTCATCTTCCATCTTGGAGGCATGGTCGAGAACATCTTGTGTAGGGGACAAGTCTGCCTCGCGAGGCTGGAACTTGATCTCCTTCAGGGTGTACTTGGGGAAGAAACCCTCTGCGTCGGAAACGATCAAGATCCCTCGACCGTCAGCGTCCGCTCGCGCAGTTCGGCCTAGTCGGTGGATGTAGCTCTGCTTATCGGCAGGCAGACCGACTTGGATAACAGTAGTAACGCCAGGGAAATCCATTCCTCGAGCGACAACGTCAGTAGCCACGAGGATAGCTTTGCGAGCGGTTCGATATTCGTTGGTGACTCTGGTTCTCTTGTTCTGTGACATGCGACTGTGCAGAACCGATACGGGCGGCAATCCAGGCATAGATTCAAGAATGCTAGTATAGAAGTCCGCGATCGCAGCAGTAGTCGCAAACAAAATCGCCTTGAAATCTTGGCCTCGAGTGGCTTCCTCGCGAACGCAGCCTACCATGGCGGCTGTGACGTCTGCAAAGGTAGGAACCTGGACAAGGAACTGAGGAACACGCTCATGTGTGTTGACTTCGCCCTCTGGAATGGTTGAGATGAACTTGTATTCGGGATTGCACACGAGGTCGGCGACCTGCCTAACGTGAGGAGCGATGGTTGCAGAGAACAGCATGCCTTGACGGTTCGTGGTGGTCTTGTTAGGAAGATGTGAGACGATGGCACGAAGGTCTTTCAGGAATCCCATGTCGAGAAGACGATCTGCTTCGTCGAGAACGAGGGTGTCGAGATGGCGCATGGAGTAGACGATATCCTCATTGGACATGTGGTCCAGAAGACGACCAGGCGTGGCAATGAGGATCTCGCAGCCACCGAGAACGGCTCTCTCTTCGCGGTCCTTGTTCGTTCCGCCCATAACGCACTGCACGCGATACTGAGGTAGGTTCTTGAGAACCTTTGTCGCCTCGGTCGAGATCTGCTGCGCGAGCTCACGAGTCGGTGAGATGACAAGAAGAGAAATGCCCTTGCCTGAACCGCGGTTCTGGTTGATCATAGTCTGCAGCGCCGGCAGAAGAAAAGCCATAGTCTTGCCTGTGCCAGTGCGCGCCTGGACAAGACAGTCGCTACGGTTTGGAGGAAGCAGCTCATCCAAGGTCTGAGCTTGCACAGGAGTCATATACTCGAACTTCATGTCGTTTGTGATGGTGCGCACGATGACGGGATCAACCTTGTTGTTCTCCAAAAGGCTGTCGAAACGACGCGTACTGAAGGCGCCTACTTCGGGTGTGGCAGCAGGTGAAGGTGCAACATGCTCTGTGATGGTATGATGGGGAGTTTCTGTCTCTTGCTGCTCCCTGCGAGGTTGATTCTGGTTGGATCTTCCGCCGCGATGAGATTGAGAATGGCCACCTCTCCTGCCACCGCGCCCGCCGCGACCGGGACGACGCTTGTTTCCATCCATGATAGAAGAGTAGAATTAAGATGTATGAAACGTTAGAAATGTCGTCGGAGTCAAAAGTGAGAGATGCGGGCGTTGAAAGAGGTTGATGTTGAGACGAAGCCGCTGCATATTTTTCTCTGTTAAGATGAGGCGGGTTTGATATTGAGAAAAGTCTCTGCTCCTATGTGGTACACGAACTAGGCCGTTTACGGAAATAGGCTCTCTTCTGGGATCATACGCTAAGCTTAACTGAGAGTAACGCCACTAGCGATGCTGCAGGTGATAAGATAGGTACCTATCTACCTACCTAGGGTAGCTGCTTGTCAACGCAAAGAAGTGACATGCTGTAGGTAATTCTAGAACAATTTACTCTATAAATTTGATAAAAGTAAAGGTTTTCATTTACTTGTAATAATGAAAGTGAAAAACAAGAGCCATTCAATCATGATCAGCTGTTAGATCATGCCAAAACGTCCACATTGCCATCAACTTGATTCTTAGATTGTTGAGCTATAGATTGCCTTTTGTGATTTATCAACATTGGATTGTGTGGATATATTGAAGCTTGTGTTTTTTATACCAATAAACCGAACATTGTGACGAAATCGTCTTTACATAGAACCCCTATACTGTACTGGTATTCGCTCAGAAATTTAGTTCTGAGCACATGTGTACCTGAAATTGCGCTGGTTGTATCGCCAACGCTGATAACGCTGCCAAAAGCGACTGAACGAAAATATCCATTTTAGTTAGCGAGATTAAATTGCGGTATAGATTGTCACTTGATTACTTTCGTGTCTTAGATAAACTGACTTGGCCTTTTCAAGTAATAGTCAATATGCTGGCCATGATATCCCCATGATCTGATTGGGTCCTCAAATTTCCAGCACAGACAAAGAGGAAAATGTGTCCTCTTACGGCTATATTTCCGCCTCGGCATTTCACGCATAACCTCCAAGACATTTCAGCCCTGTCGCAATGCGACGCTGTGGCACGGACTGAGGCATATATAACTTTATTTATGAATATCCTCACACGTCTACTTGAACTTGACTCTCCAGATCATAGTCTTCACCATGGCGACCGTTGTTATCATCCCGGGCTCGTTCGCGCCACCATCGCTTTACGAACCTCTCGCTCAGAGTCTTGCCCGCGATGGCATTCAATCCAATATCGTCGACTTACCCTCCGTCGGGCGACGGGAAGGCAAAGAACCTGCTACAATGAGCGAAGATGTTGATGAAATTGTGTCCGTAGTGGAGAGCTTGCTTGACGGGGACAAAGAAGTTATTCTTTTGGCACACTCGTACGGTGGTGTGCCTGCCACCCAAAGCTTAGATAAGCTCTCACGGAAAAACAGACAAGCTGAGGGAAAGGAGGGTGGTGTGCTCAAAATTATCTACCTGGCTGGCGTTGCCCTACCAGTTGGCGGGTCCCTCATGTCATTGCTGACAGTTCCAGAATTTCTCATCATCGAGGCAAGATAGACATTCCTTTCGCAAACCGCAAGTGGAATACTGACTCTCTGAAGGATGACTACATGACTCTTACGCCCGCATCTGCCCCGTTTGTCTACTCTGACTTACCGCCTGCCGAAGCTCTCAAACTTGCAAAAGAAATGCCCCAGCACTCAACAGCTTCATACAAAGAGCAACTCACATACCCCGGTTATCAAGACGCCGAAGTTCACTACATCATTTGTGAGGAAGATGAGCTTGTTCTTACAGAGTATCAGTATGGTATGGTTGAGCTTCTTAAGGGCATGACAAATGGAGACGTTGGCGTTCACAAAATTAAGAGCGGTCATACGCCTAATCTTACACAGCCGGATACCATTACGGAGATAGTGAGGCAGACCATAACAAAGATTTAATAAAGCTTCCAAATCTGAGTGTCACTAAGGTCTACCGTCGGGATATAGAAGACGTCGATGAGTGTCACCCATCGCTTACAGATACCTATGCATCAAAACCATGTCCAAGTTATACATTTGATCCCTCTTTTCCAACCTTAACGGCCATTCGGACAGCGCATAGGTCTCCATTTCCATGGAAAGCAATATTTTATCCATGAACCTTTCTCCGCAGCCAGCAAACTCTGAAGCTCTAGCCAGGGGGCTCAGGCTTTCTCTTCGGAAGATCTCAGTCATGGTTAACCAGCGATGGCCAGAGCCGGTGCCGCAGCGAGGATCGTCGCACCATAGAATGCCCTTTGTAAATTCTTTGCTAAGAATAGAATGTTGCTCGTGACCAAAGCGGATGTTCGAGAGCCAGTCTATGCTCAACGGACTCAATACAAATGATAAAATATCGACAGTGAGAGTGATGTAGCCCTCCTCGCTGTGCCTCCAAGTATACCATGCGTCGCATTGATGACAGACGAAACTATGGTTGCAGCAGTTTGCCGTTGTTAAGATTGTAAAGTCCGGTGGCGAGAGTGATAAGATACCATCATTTGGAAGACAACAGCATCTGTCCGAGGGGATGCTGTCGATGATTGCATCAAACTGGCTTGAAGCGTGGTTACACAGATACTCCAGCTGTTCGAGCCTCTTTCGCAGAGTAAATTTCAGTGTAGCCATTTTCAAGTGCTGAAGCGGGTCAAGCTTGAGAACATGAAGGGTTTTCCTGTCATGGATTGGAGAGCGTTCGACGTTAGCCAGGATGTCAATGCACAGGGCTATAGCCTTTGCACTTTTGTATCCAAACAAGTCATGAGGAATATGGCATGCTCTTTTGCAAGTCATAGAAGGTATCCGAGTCGTCGTCTTTAGCTCCCCAGTCCGTAATTTTCTAAACATAACTGCTCTCCGCCCATGCAGCGATAACCGCCAGTTACTACTCTTGAGCCTAACATGCTCACACATGGCAAAGTGCCCTTGTCGTCCCATGTAAACAGCACTCTTCCGATCGGAGAAGAACAGGGCTGGATGCGTGTCTCCGCAAGTGGAGCACCACTGTGGGTTCCAGAGTCTGCCGATACCTTCTTCAAGTCTGCCCAAGTCAAAGATGGGGAGGCAGTTATCGCAGAGAGACATCCGTGTCCGATGACGCTTGATCTTCACCATTGCAGAAGACACAAAGGACGTTGTGAAAAGGTCGAAGAGAAAGGGACAATTAAATGCCAAGAAGGCATGGCCAAGGTGTTGCGCATCTGTTTAAGGGTGCGATGAGCAGAGTAAAGACGATCAACTGTGAACGATAGCTGAACCATAACATTACGAACTCAGCGACATCAATATTGACTCGAAGACAAATCCCTTGCTGTAGATTACTAATTCAACTCAACTCTATCGACGTTCAACTTGGAGATAATTATTTCTGAGACTCCAGCGTGGCGTGATGTAATGTGTGGGTTGCTGTGCACGTCGGTATACATCGAGTATGAAGTCAATCCACCAGCGATAAAACCAAGATCTAGATGATATGGTTAGCTCGCGACAAGAGTCTGCATCGATCCGATTGATACTTATAGTGATGATTTTAAGAACATCTAACAGGAGGCAATCTGGCTGCCGAAAGCATAAGCCACGAGATTGGTAAGTCGCTATACCACTATAGAGCAGTGTCTGGACCTGTGTATAGGTGTGACCTAGAGTTTAGAGGTAGAGTTTCCTGTTGTCCCATAGACAAAAAACTGTGTCCCGATTATTGTCGAGATAGGCGTGTCACTCTGGGCGATGTTCCGAGGTTCCGAAGGAGTACGGTGCGTAACGTTACGCACTTGAACCGGGGCTTAACCTATGCCTGCGCGCATGACATGAACTCTCGGGCGATTCTTTTTACTTGTGTGTGGTCAAGATTCCCTCATGACATAGAGAGCGCCTGTTCCACTAATCAAGATTGAAGGCGGCGTAAATGGCATTGTCCAACATGCGCCCCCACAGATTTGATCGGGTAATGAAACCTTGTCTCAGATCCGATGATCACATTTCATCGCGTTTGGCGGTAGAGAAAGCTTCAGAAGTAATGGTATCATGGTATGAGAACTGGTGGTGATTGCGTTTGGCAAAAATAAAGTGTACGGTTGTCAGGGCGAGGGCTGGAGAATGGATGAGAAGCCCTAAGGTGAACTTTATTGCACATGAAACTTCACACGAGATAATGACAGATCATGCATTTGACAAGAATAAAATTTGTAGGTTCACACAAAAATGTTGAAGGCTCATGGCAACCTTGTATCTGTGATTTCACAACTGTGGTGTTACTTGTGGGGGGTGGTTGTCAATATGGGCTCTTGCTTGCACGCATTCAACCCCCCTTACTGCTTGGGTCTTGACCTTAATGTACCTTAGTGCCTAACATCTATGGCTGACTTGTACTTGCATGACTGCCTGAGATTCTGACTGTGAAGCTTTGTTTGTGCAGGTACGATCGCGCGTGACCAAAGGGGGTTGTGTAACCTTCCCAGCATAAAGGTGTGATGCGGTGAACCTTCTTTCCTTCTGCCATAAAAGAAAGCCTTTACCTTCTTCTTTTCCTAAAACCAAATCTATCTTCTTCATCTACCTATAAGCTTTTTACCCGCGTTGAACGTTAAGCCATCCCTTTAAACAAACGCAGAAGCGCCCACATCAGCACGTTTTTACTCTACCGCCACGATCCAAATGGACAAGATTGAGGCCGACATATGGAAGCAGGATATGTCCTGGTTTGACAAATACTTCAAGAAACTTACCTGGAAGCGCAATACCCCTCAGCGAGTCCTCCGCGGTATCGCCATCGAACGCGGCGTCATCCAGCACCTCCTCATGCCCTCTGCGCACGAAAAAGACAGCAATCCCTGGCCCGAAACCCAAGTCGTTGGTATCGAAATCTCTTGCGAGTCCGGTCACGATCATAACTCGGCGATTGGTATTCTCTACGAAAGCGCCCACAAAGTCTTCCAGGCTCAGCCTACTCGACTCTTCCTCCATGGCTTCTACCTCTGCGATGACGAACTCGAGCTTTGGATCTTTGATCGAGTGCGCCTTTATCGCTCAGGAGTAATGCACAATGTGCCTTTTACGCAGTTCGAGAATGACTACATGAAGATGGACGATGCACAGCTTGGCCTCAACCCGATGATCTTTTACACCGGCGAAAAGGCGCAGTACGTGATAATCAAGGACAACGAGGTAGAGACATGCGACGACAAGTTTGAACCGAACGCCGTTTCCAAACTCTGGCTGAACAAGAAGCCCATCACGCGCCCCAAGGTGATCGTCAGTGACGGACCGACTGTCTACCGAGCAACAGACGACAAGGGCAATGAGGTTATTGTCAAGTTTTCTCTTCGTGATGAGTCGAGCCGCAAGGAAGAAACCTTCATGAAGCGAGTCACCGAACTCAACATCTGGGGCGTCAATCAGCTCATAGCCCAACGACGCCTGGAAACGAATAAGTATCTTACCGCATGTGTTGCCATTTCCCCTGTTGGCCGCCCAGTCACCGAATATCGAAGCGTTTTCGAGCTGATTACATGTATCCGAGATGCTATCAAAGCACACCGGTCCCTCTACTTCGACGCCGAGATCATCCACAGAGACATTTGTCCGGGGAACTTCATGATAAGCAAGACACCAGGAGCTGACAAGAACCAGCCTTGTGGGTTCCTGATCGACCTCGACAGTGGAAGAGACCTGAGGGTTCCGCTGAATGGCCCCATCCCCGACATGATTGGGACCAAGGCTTTCATGGCAATTGATGTTGCGCGTCGAGAAGAGGATTTCATCCTCCATACTTACCGACATGATCTCGAGTCGTTCTTCTACTGTTTCATGTGGCTCGCTATTGCTGAACATGGAGACGTTTCCCCAGATAGCCGCATTTACTGTTGGGACAAGGACAACAGCGGCTGCGTAAGAAGCGCCAATCGGAAGATTGAGGATATATCTAACAGGGAAAGGTTCTCCACCATTGTCTCCGAGTTTGCACCAGCGTTCAAGGGTACTGAGGAGTTGGCATATGCATTGCGCAAGATTCTGTTCTTCCCTGACGATGGTCCCTTTTTCCTGGGCACCAAGACTGGCGCTGACGAAGCGTACAAGTTGTACGATGCGGTCATCGAGGCCTTTGACCAAGCCGCATTACGAATGACTTGACTCTACCGAGACACCGGGGAAAAGTCTGTCGCAAGTGTACCCGGCAAGATAGTGACGAATGTCCACGGTGGTCGAACAAAGTCAGCATTGGCGAGGCGTTTACTGTGGAAAGAACGATATTGCTACCATAGGCTGCCCAATCGTGAAGAATTAGACATTGCTTTGGACCTAGCTGAACCATCAAAAAGACAAAGAGGAGGAACAAAAACAATAACCTACGGAATACATTACGGTCATCAATATCCTTTCTTGACTCTGACATAAGATGCGTCCGTCTGTGAGTACGTTATTGACGTGAGGTAAGATGACGTTGGTAAGCGATCCAATCAATCGTTCCCTGTGCCATCACAGAATGTGATCTGAAAGATTGAGTGGGTTGCAAGGACCCACCATATAAAACGGTTCATTAATTAGTTCCTCGCCATCTTTCTCGCGTTCGGTTTCTCGCCTCAACCTCCCCTGGACTAGAAAATACTACAGAGTAGTTAGCGTTAGAATTGTCGCTAGTGCTTGGTTAGACTCTCCACCAAAGGAGTTCGTATTCGTAACTTGTCTATGTGATCTGAAATTCCTGATAAGCGAGGTACCCAGTTTAGTTAAGGGTCCTCCGTGTCGAAATAAAACACATTAACTGATCGATACTCCTGCCCTTTCGTAAACTCATAGTATCAGACATTCACATCGCCGTGATGCTGCGGGAGTTTCTTTACAGTGTGGCGGGATTTGTCCTCTTCGCATATACGCTAGAATGGCTCTTCTCTCTATTTGACGATCCGAGAGAACCAAAGCGTCTACAGTCCAAGATACCACTGCTTGGACATCTGTTGGGCATGATCAAGTATAGCTCCGGCTACCATGGAATAACCAGGTATGACGGCCTGCTCCTCCTGAAAGAAAGTCACTAATAAAGGATACAGTAAACAAACAGATCAGGAAATCTACACAGTTGCCATCTTCAACACAAAACTTTATGTTGCCAAGACAGCGCGTCTCATCCCTCTGATCCAAAAGTCCAAAACTCTTTCCTTCCGTCCCTTTATGCAGACCGCCGCTAAGCACATGGGTGACGCCAGCCCTGCCACGTACGAAGTCTTTGGTAGTGAGTGGGTTGACTCATTTAGCCATGCGCATAAACACAGCCTTGCGCCGGGACCGAACCTGGATGAGCAAAACTTGAGAATGGGAGACCGCGCTTTGATTGACATCGAGGAACTGCTTCCCAAGGAGAGAGATGGCGTGAACAGGGTTTCTTTGCTGCAGTGGTCGAGGTATGCAGTTGTTCAGGCTAGTGCTTGTGGAATTTTGGGTGTAGAGCATCCTTTTCGAGATCCCAAGGTTGATGAAGCTTTCTGGTAAGTGAGATGCTCGGCTCCCAGCACAAGTTCTGCAAGGGCTAACAAAGTCAAGGAAATGGCAAGATTACATGCCCCTTCATCTCATCAACCTCGACATCACCGGTAAAGGTTATGCAGCGCGCGAAATTGTTTTCGATGCTTTCCGCAAGTACAACAAAAACATCCCCACCGACGTATCGGCAGTTTACATGGCTCGTCTGCACACCATGCAAGAAGCAGGCATCGAGGAGGATGATATCTGTAAGCAGCAAGCTACTTTTGGAACAGCAGCTTTTGCCAACACAGTCCCCATCATGCACTGGACCATTTATGAACTATTCTCGCGGCCCGAGCTTTTGGAGGAGGTACAACGCGAGGTTACTGAGAATGCTGTCACTGGCACGAAAGAAACGGGGTTCGTTCTGGATGTTGCCGCGTTGAAAACCAAATGTCCATTACTTTTGTCGGTTTATCAAGAGACGCAGCGGACAAGGCACGTTCACGCCAATATCCGAAAGGTCACCGATGATACACTTCTGGATGGAAAGTATCTGCTGAAAGCTGGTCAATTCGTTATGATGCCAGGTCAACCCGTACACACCAATACAACCACGTGGGGTGACTCAGCCGAGGTCTTTGATCCTTACCGATTCGTGCCTAAGGGCGCCTCCGACAAGAAGGCAGTTGCTTCAAGCAGTTTCGTAGCATGGGGCGCGCCACCACATTTATGTCCTGCGCGCCAGTTTGCCGCGACAGAGATTTTGATCGTGGTTGGTCTCCTTGCTGTGCGGTGCGATCTACGTCCTGTTTCTGGGAAATGGACGAAGGATCCAGCATTGAACACCGGGGATATGGCGACTGTTTATACGCCCAAGAAGGACACTGAGGTTGAGGTTAGGAGAAGAGGGGAGTGGGAAGGGGTGTGGAGTTTAAGCATGGGAGAGAGCAAGACGAGGGTTTCTCTTGCTTCAGGCTAAGTCAAAATACCATCGAGACTAGAATTGGAGTATTGAAAATATGTTCTTTTGCAATGGCAAATACGCTGGATGAGATCAGCTATATATACTCAACATGACTTGAATAAACCCCTCAATTCTCTGACCACGATGGTGATTGTAATTTGTATTGCATCGCATACATCATGCGAAAACAAATTCAGATGAAGCAGAATGTGAGTCATTCGATCAGTGGCAAGCTGACTATCACGGTAACTCACTTAGCTGCCTGCGTCTGGGAGGGATAGTAATCCCTTGCATTCGGCGACCGATAACCCCGACGTCAGTTGCTATCCTCACGGGACCCGTGTTACTTTCAGAAAACAACGATTCAGACAAAACCACAAGATCTGTAGTGGAACGCAACCTTGCAAGGCTGAAAATGATTGATCCCATGCTGCGCCACCCACTGTAGTAGGATGCCTCAATCGAGTTATCCTCTCATAGCCCGATTGAACCCACTTTTCGGAGCTGACGCACAACAGATGGCCTCAGCTTTTGGTGAGGGGTTACTCAAGTGGCTCGCTGGTTTGTTCATAAGGCTGGCTGCCTGCGTTGTTCAACAGTAAGCATTACAAGGTGTCTATCCTTTTGTTGCCTTTTCAACCTCAAAGATTACCATAAATTTCATTTGTTCTCACTTGATGCCTCTCACTTAACCTTGTAAACCTTTCAAGATCATCGCTGGGCCTTCGCAAGCTTGACTGATTATTTTGGTCTTACCGGGACATATCTCCAAAATGACCATCGACCAGGATTCCATCCTTTCCAAAATGCGAGACGTATCACTGTCAGACTCGACAACCCTGACACAAAACGGCGTTGACAACCCGGCCCATGCTCCGCCCAAAACAGGTCTCCTCTCAGAGAGCGAGAGCGAAGCATGGCAGAGGGCTATAGAGAAGGTCGTCAAATGCGTTGTATCGGTGAAATTCTCACATCCGTATGCGTTCGATACGGAAATTTCCAAGACAAGTGAAGCCACTGGCTTCATCGTCGATGCCGAACGAGGGTAAGACATCTTTTCTTTTTTTTCGCAAGATCCATGATCCTGATGCTGAATGACAAGTCTTGTTCTTACAAACCGCCATGTCGTTGGCCCCGGGCCCTTCTCTGGGTACATCGTCTTCAACAACCAGGAGGAAGTCGAGGTCCATCCCGTCTATCGCGATCCGATACACGACTTTGGCTTTCTTAAATTTGATATAAAGGAGGTCAAGTATATGAAGCTCACTGCCATGCAACTTCGACCCGACCTTGCAAAGGGTAGGCCCCGCAGACTATGCAAAAAACCTTAGCTAATGTGATGCAGTTGGAACTGAGATCAAGGTCATCGGCAATGACAGTGGTGAACAACTAGGTATCTTGTCAGGCTTCATTAGCCGCCTGGACAGAAATGCACCCATTTATGATGGCTATATGGACTTCAACACCTGCTACTACCAGGCTAATGCTTCTGCATCCGGCGGCTCTTCAGGCTCTCCAGTCGTCAATGTTGACGGTCATGGGATAGCTCTTCAAGCTGGTGGCCGAACAGATGGTTCAACAGATTACTTCCTGCCACTTGATGGCCCACAAAGAGCGCTAACACAGATCCAGAATGGCGAAAAGGTCAAGAGAGGAGAAATCCAGACCGTCTTCAAACTCAAGCCATTTGACGAGTGTCGAAGACTAGGTTTGAGTTCAGAGTGGGAACGTATTCTGAGGGAATCGTTCCCTGGGCAAGATAATCTCATTGTAGCAGCTGACGTTCTCCCTGAAGGACCATCTGACGGCAAGTTGAAAGAGGGAGACATTCTTATCAAGATCAATGATGAGCTCATCACGCAATTCCTTCGATTAAACACCATCTTCGATGAGAATATCGACCAAACAGTTCGCGTCCTCGTTCAAAGAGATGGCGAAGACGTAGAAGAAGACATCATTGTGCAAAACCTCAACGCCATCACACCCCACCGCTTCGTCACCGTTGGCGGAGCCTGTTTCCACAACCTCTCCTATCAATTCGCTCAACGTTACGTTCTTCCCTGTCGTGGAGTCTATGTCTGTAAAGCTGGACCTTTCCACCCCTCGTACGACAACTACCTCATGGTCGACAGCGTCAACCACAAAAAGACGCCTGATCTTGACTCATTCGTGCAAGTTATGAAGGACATCCCTGATAGGGCACGTGTGGCAATCAAGTACTGGCACATCTGGGACAGACATACAGTTCGCACGGCGGTTGTGCCGATTGACAGGCATTGGTTTCCACGGATGAAGATGTTTACGAGAAACGATGACACAGGCGCTTGGGATGTTGATATCTTGGCGGAGCCATTACCTGCTGTTCGGCCAGCAAAGCTCAGTGCGTCGTTCGATACACTCGAGCACATTCCCCTCAGGGCCGTGGCAGAGACCGTGAGGAGTTTTGTTCAAGTCAAGTTTTCCGCTCCTGTTCTTATCGATGGGCAGTCTACGCGTGTTCATCAGGGTATGGGACTTGTGATTGACTCTGAGCGTGGCTTTGTCATTATTTCGAGAACGATTGTGCCCACAAAGCTCTGCGATATCGAACTCACCTTTGCCGACTCAGTTCTGATCCCTGGCAAAGTTGTGTTTTTGCACCCTTCGCATCACTACGCCGTTATCCAGTATGATCCTAGTCTTGTGGATGCACCCGTCAAGAGCGCAAAGTTCAGCCAGGAGCGTATATCGCAAGGAGCATCTACATTCTTTGTTGGCCATAATGATAACAAAGAGATGGTGTATGCTTCTACGGCCGTAACCAAGGTGATCCCTCTGGAACGAGAGCCTCCAAACCCCCCTCGGGGACGTCCCATCAATGTTGATCGGATCGATATTGAGACCAGAATTGGTACACATTGCGCCAGTGGCGTTCTCGTTGCCGAGGATGGATCCATCCAAGCTCTCTGGGTCGTGTATGAAATGGAAGACCTTGACGAAGCTTGCTTTGGACTAAGCTCTCAAGCTATTGTCCCGATCGCAGAGAAGATCAGCCAGGGCGTTATACCGAATTTGAGAAGTTTGTCCGTGGAACTAGCTGCTGTCACCATGATCGAAGCTCGAGTGATGGGTGTTGCTGAAGAGTGGATCAGTCAAGTCCAGAGCAAGTCTTCTGACCGTCGTCTCTTTATGGTGAAGCGTGGATCGAGCCGCTTACCAGAATCCCTACAAGAAGGCGATGTGCTGCTATCTCTAGATGGCAAACTCGTCACGCAGCTTTCTGATGTCGACGTGATGTACTGGAAAGAATCCCTTGATGTCGTCGCTGTTCGAAGTGGTGAGCAGATCAGCTTCAGAGCGCAAACCGTGCTCGAAGACGAATTTGAAACTTCGCGTGTAGTAAATTTCTGTGGCTTGACAGCCCAGAGACCTCACCGAACTGTACGGCAGTGCATCAAGAAATTGCCCAGCGACGTGTACATTACAAGCTGGCTAGTTGGTTCGCCCTCGAACCTGTACAGTGTTTACGCGACAACGTTTATCACACATATTAACAATAAGGCTACGCCTGATCTTGAAGCACTCATCAATGTGGTAGCTGAGATTCCCGACAAGACTTGTGAGTTCATTTTTTTCTCGCCTCCGGTTGTGACAATATCTAACCACCGGTGATACAGACTTCAAGATCAAAATGACAGATTTCTCTGGTACTCCATCTGTCGTAACGATAAAGAAAGATGAGCGATACTTCCCAACTGCAGAGTGGGTTCGTGAAGAGGCACAAACTGAAGGCTGGAAGAGAATCACCTATGAGAATGGTGAGGTTATACAGGGCGAGGGACTTTACGGCATTTCGCTGTAGGGTTGCTTCATGATCTTATGAATGAAGACTTGATGAACAGATTCGTCTAATGTACTATACATATCCCCTTCATATATGTCTACACTTGGAGTGTAGAGTTTCATCTCTATTGCCGTTCAAGTTGAGTTTCTAACAAGCGACGTTGACAGAGAGGACTGCTTAGCGAAAATCTTCCGTCTGTTCACGAAATCCATCTTCATAGTGCCGGAATCCGAGTTCGTCACCTAACCATCACAGCTCAGCTGAAAATACCCGGTCTGGTGGTCTAGTGGTATGATTCTCGCTTAGGGAAAACCCTATAGCATTGCTTGCGAGAGGTCCCGGGTTCAATCCCCGGCCAGACCCTTCCTTTTGCTCCTCGTCGCAATGAGTTGGTTGACCTGTCTTTCTGTCTCAGCCTTGGTGGGAATGCGTGTTTTTTTGTCAAATGTGGCTTGGTGGCTTGCCGTTAGACTCTGAGCTCGTAGGTGGAGCGGAGAAGCTTCTTCACTCAGGACACGACAGAGGTTGGGATGGAAAATCATGATCTGACGATTGGACATTATCCTGCAGCCTCAATACTCACGTTTGACTGAGATCAAAAGACCGTGTCGTGATATGCAACCTTCTGATGACACTCAAGTAATCACATCTGAGACATTTTCTTACCAGTCTCCGCATCCAAGACTGCTCGGCTAAACACCCGTACCCGGAATTTTATTTCGGTAAAAACAGTTTAATAGTTGGAATAGTTCTGGCAATCAATACCCAGTGTCGCATGTTTGAGAATGAGGATCACGAGAGTTTAAAGGTCGACCGAGTTTGGTACTCAACAGCAATACCCACTTAAACCTCGACGGATTCGTGCAATCGCACATGCCTGGGCCCGGAGCATTGTGTGATGTACTGCAATGCTTGTGTGTGCCAATGACACAATGGCGTGTTGCGAAACCAGGGTCCAATCTTACAAAAACACCCGAGACACTTCACTCCATCATAAATGACCCACCAGCGTAACTGCCATCAGAGGCACAGCCGATCTCAAACTCAACTAACATGTATGAAGTCATGAAGGGTTCAGGGACCTGCATCCGTGCCTGACCCTGACATTAGGCAGTATGACTCCATCGAAGTTGAATCCACAAAAGCACAGCACAGCTTGCAGTACCAAGAATATGATATCTGACCCATTGAAACTTGGCCGGATCTGGCTGCTGCAACTTTATTTTTGCGGCGTCAGGTACGATCGACAAGCCATTGCGACTCTTCCGGGAATAGCCTCATGCCAGATGAGGAAGTATAAGTAATGGCTTAAGCTCAACGCATCGTGAACGTTCGCTCAAGAACGCAACTGGCGTCAGTGGCGACAGGTTTGCAATGCGGCGGATAAGGGTTCATATCGTGCATAGGGCAGTCTAATTGCTTCTTTTTGAGAGATCGGCGATACGACACTGGCTTCAACTATCAGCAAGGGTGATAGTCAAGTACAGTCTAGACCTCTAGAAAGCCATGTGCCGAAACTATATAAAGACACAAGTCGCGTCCGTCACGTCTTGACAGTCACTGATCCCACTAAATACCTAACTGAGCCACGGCCAATATTGTTCATATCTACCATGAAGATTTTCGCAGTTGCAGCCCTCGCTTTGGTAACCAGCTCCATAGCTGCGCCCACCACCGACAAGTCTCTCACCGTCCGAGAATCCCATATTCTCGATGCTGGTGCCCGCAAAGGAACATTCAACGCAGTCTCGGTCGATCTCGAAGGGCTTGTTGATGACCCCGAGGCTCAAAAGGCAACAACAAATGTCAAGCGCTCAAAGTCTGGCAAGAAGAAGACTCTTACCAAGACGTCAATGATCTCGCGAAAGAAGGGATCAAGGAAACCTTATAAGAAACATACGAAACGACTGGTCAAGCTCAAGGTCACTACAACAGGCTTCAAGAGTGGTCAGGACATCGTGGACAATCTGGACAGCACTCTCGATCAGGTCACTGACCATACTGACAACATCGGTACGTTTTCCAACGTCACATGCTGTTTACGCCAGTACTGACACGGTCTAGACAATATCCTTGCACAGGTCGAAGCTGGAAAGCTATCCGAAAAGCAAGGAACCTCCGACACTCAGAAAGAGATCTCCAATATCCGCACCGTCCTCTCAGGCCCGCTCAGTCGCCTCTCCGCCACGCATAACACTAAGACTCTGAACTTGACCGACGACCAGCGCAAAAATATCGTCGCATTGATCGATGACATCCTCATTGAGCTGCTGAGAACAATTGAAGGGGTCCTCCGGACTTTAGGCCCCAGTCTTAGCATGAACGCTTCAATGAACCCTATGATGAACGTCCTTACCAGCTTCCTGGGCAATTTGGCCGTGGCTGACAAGAACCTGGCTATTCAGCTACGTGAGCTCGTAAGCCTTATTATCAAAGACCAGGCTGCAGATAACAACGGCAGTGGGCTTACACTTCTTCTAAGTGGGTTTGAGAATTCTCTTCTTCGTCTACACGGTATTCTCAATGCGTCGGGCAAATCAACATGAAATTTTTATTCATTGGGTCTTGAAAACCACTATGGCATTCTGCGATGTAGAATCAATATCCGGAGGAAACTAAGTTTTGAAAGATACTTTGTTTGAATCTTCAATAGTTTCTATCGATCATATTTTCTTCAAGTTCCCATTAGTCTACCACAGTGTAACCTCCCCAGGATTATACTTGAGACTAGTAATATTTCAGAATCTTCACCAACCTCGCTCCTTGTCGGGCTCCAGAAATGCCACTAGCTGTATTTTATCATGCCAGGCCATACACGAACCATGATACTTTCCGCCAAAGCCATCCTGGAGCTATCCTCCAATCATGTCTGACCTATAATCTATCCGTTAACACAACCAACAGCCAGCAACCAACACCCAACAAGCGGTGAGTATAAACCCCACTGATAGGTGACATCGGTCCGCCTAGGAGATATCAGTCTGGAGGCGCTCTACGATGGACCATCTAGCAGATATACCGATTCAAAGAATAGCGTCGTTGTGAAAGGGTCGTTGAACGTGGGGGATCACGTATGAGCAGGGGCAGATGATAAGCCGTCGTTCTTCCCGGTATTGGCTTATTTACGTGGCAAGTGTTATCATGGCAGGCGGGGCTTTCCCTGTCAACCCACCTTCGGCATCCCTGGTGTAGTATTTATTGCTAGCCAACCTGGCATTGCTACAGTGGGCTAGTCACGCCACTACGGCCAGAAGATAGTTCTGACGTGAGCCTGGATTTATGATGGAAATATTGTCGAAAATGCATTTGAAGTCTGTGCTTTTCGATCAGATGCCGAGATCCATCACGATGGATTATTTTGATGCTGCTACAGTCGCAACCATGTCACTATCTGTCTAACAAACTCTAGCGGATACGAGGGAGACTGTCGAGTTCAATGAAAAGAACCGTATACCGTGGTATTGATATGAAGAACAAATGCAAAATACGAATATTTAAAAACAATCCCCTTCTAACTTTAACACCTGCAAAGAACCGGTTTCTCGCCATGTCGAACATATCTGCTCAACGTAGCAGAATGGAAAATGTTACCAGTCAGCGCGTCAAATAGAGCAGTAATAAATACGCGCTGACGATCATTGATAGCAGGACTATGCATGAACTTCTCACACATGTCGTAAAACTCCTTCTCCATGTCGAAGCTGATAGTTTTTGTAATGGTCTTGGCCAGGTTCGGTGACACAGAAAGCAGCTTCTCTGTGACGGCGACCGCGTTTACGATGGACGCGTTGATGGTCTTGACCTCGTGAACTTCCTTATCATACGAGTAAAGATCGTTAATGAGGATTGAGTGTCTCACGTAGAGATCTGCCAGTTCGTCAAATGGGGCGAGCTCTTCGCGAGTTTGATGCACACCACTACCAAAACGAATAGCTGCAAGCATGAATCTGAATGTAGTCAGTAAACAGTCCTATTTGTAATGTTGCAAATGAACTAACGTTTTGCCAACGTCGTTTCGCCGGTAAAGCATATAGTCAGCCAGTGTGGCGTAGTGATCCTGCTTGAAGGGAGACTTGACACGACCGTCGCGGACAAACGCGTGGATAGAATAAAGCAGATCAGGCCCGAGGATGGGATCACATTTCATGACTTCTGACCAGAGTTTCTTCAAGTGTTTGTTCTTGGGAGCCATGCTCAAGAATTCATCTACCACTGTAGTTTCCTAAATAATGTTAGTATTGTAAATCAAGCTTCTAGTGTAATGGACGGGCACTTACATGTTGAGTAGCGCCTCGCTCGATAACGTCTGCATCTACATGTTAGTACCTTAATACAACCCGTACAATCTCAACATACCATCGTGGAGGAACAGTAGCAAAATAGACTGTGTTAACAGCGCCAATCTCTTGGGAGATGATGTAGGATAAAGATACACGCAGCAAGAGAGGGCATCCTCAACAAGCTCATCTATCTTCCACTTGCGGCGCTCGTCCATCAACTCCATGGGCAGTGTACCACGCTCTGACGCCTTGTCAAGACTAATTCCGTTTACTAAGTCATATCCAGCTGCCTCAGCGTAAGCCCAGAACTTTGATTGTCTTGTCCAAGGAAGCGACGTGTTCCACGGGACACCCATATCCTCAGGGTGAATCATAAGAGGGGCATCCTCAGAAACCTCCTCTTCGTGGAATAGTGATGCAAAGTCCAGACCTGGTACGCCAAGGGTGTCTGATCCGACGGGATCGAAGGCCAACTTCACGGGTCTGAAAGGAAGTTCCTTGTGAGGCATTGTGAGAGATGTAAGGGGGGAAGAAATTGAGAAATAGAGAAGTCGAATTTATGAATATCAAGATTATAATGAGATCAGGTTTAGTGATCAATACATAGAGTTTGAGTATAGAGAAAGATATCAGAGCCGCAGAACTATAAACAGGATCTACAGTTTGCCCTTTCCACGAAATTGCACCACCTTTTAAGGGACTCTATGTCTGTATCAGCGATTGCCGCGGCGGTGAACGGGCCATGGAATGACGGCGGACGCATCGGTTTGGCACGACTCCATAGCGATTACAATCAACAGGAGTTAAGGGATAGGAAAATGAAGCCAACAACGGTTGGACAAAACTAAGTTCAACGACGGGCTTTTTAGAGTATCCATCAACGTCGGTTCTCAGGAAAATAACTCGGTAGACTAGTTTGACACGTGATGGATTGTTTCTATATGCGATTTAACGAGTGCCGGCATGGGGATGGAGTGCGATAGACATGTGCCAAGTACCCATATCTGATATGCAATGGTACTGTATCTTCTCCAATGCATATTTGACGTGGTATAATTGTGAATTTGTCTCTTCGTTCCCCTCCCCACTTAGATATCCCTGCACCCGTGTTGCAAGCCGACTACACGGATCTCTTACCCACCTCGGGCGGGGACCGGTGGAATTTGATGCTACAGTACCGTGACCCATTTCAGGGATTCCAAATAGGATTCTGTTAAGTGAATGACACAATGCAGATCATGGACTCCCCTGAAAAGGCAGGACAGCACTTGCAGTAGGATCATCTTCCTGGTCCGGTCAGAACTGTATCTTAAGTGTCTCGTCACTGATAGTAACAGTTCAGATGGACTCCTCCACAGGTTATACGGGTTCCACAGAGGCTATGCCGAGTTGTGTACTGATATGCTAGTTCCCGCAAGACCATGTCTCCATGTCAAATGGTTCCATCCCATCCCATCCTAGATTGGGTCTTGGTTTTTTTGCTAGTCCCTGCTAGAACGACATTGGCCAATGCGGTCCACCGTCGAGAGGTTGCAGTATGACATGGAAGATGTTACTAGACCCAACAGCTCGGTTTCCTCGCAAGCTACAGTAACTTTCATGACCTACCACGCGCAGTATCAATTCTCCCACTTGTTTCTGTTGGTCGAGGTAACCTGGTCCTTGTATCATGTGGACAGGACAGTCTGGGAGAACTAGATTTAAAGCTCCATCTAATTACTGGAAGACACGTAATTTCAACACTACGCCAAGTTAGTTCAAACGGTTACGTCGCATTAAACGGTCGCGTCATGCACCCCAGTATTCCAAAAAAGCTTGGACACGTTACGAGATAACGGACCATATTGGGAACCGACAGACCATTCATCAGTTGGGAGCTTTGCTGATGTTTGAGGACTGAACTCATGTAGCGTTTTCGCATACGCAATGCAAGATAGTTATAGCCATTGTGCTTACGCGGTCTCACTTAGCCTCTCTGGAAATCACCTTGTAGAACTAGTCAATTTACTATTTCTTGCTAAAATGTGCTCAAAGCTTTGTCACAGGTTTATTTATACACTTCTAAAACAGGGATGTGATCACGAGATGGGGTATCATATCAACAAGCAAGACCCCAATAACCATTGCAACAGCTCCTACGTTATTGTTTCGTAAGAATCCCAGATACCGGCATACCAAGGTCTGCCAAAAGTCAGAGAAAGAAAGGCCATGAGACTAAACTCGTTCCGCAAGCTAGAGGCTAGTTTTGGACGTTAGCTTGCAATTTACCCTGTCAATTTCCAAAAGGACTTACCTATCGGCAGGAAAGCCACGGCCCGACCGAATTAAGAAGAGGATATCTGCAGGTCGTAACGAGCTGATCCCCTATTGCTACAAAACCAGTCTTTGCAGGGAATGCGAAGACCGTCGCGCATTGGCATCGAGTCCTCGGCGAACTTGCGCATATCGGCGTGGTATTTTTCGAGGGCTTTTTTCATAGCTGGGGTAGGAGGTTTGATGACTTCCACATACTTGCTTCTTTGGGGCCAGGCAACTCTATCCAGCATTACACCCTTCGAGAGAACATCCTGATCGGTATCCTGCTTCTGCTTGCGCTCTTCGTTATAAACGTCGTCGAGGGCCTTGACGCGGCGGGCAGGGTCGAGGATAAGAACAAAGCCATATATGTCATCTCCCAGTTCGGTTTTGGTGGAGAAGTTCTTTCCGACGAGATTCGCCATCGTCAAAGGTGCGGTCGAGGGGAATGGAAGTCTCTACGTGTCGACTATCGAGTACTGAAATACGAGAGACGAGAGGTCATCTATCGTAGGTGGCAAGGACGAAAGCTAATAAATAGACGAAAAGCGACGATGATATTCAGAGGTCCGGATGGCAGGGAAAAGAGAGAAAGGCTTTGGGTGATGAGAGTATGAGGTTAAAATACGGCCTTTGAACCTGGAAAACGCGAACATAGGCGACTGACCAAGGAGGCATCTGTTAATGCCCTGACACTGCCACCACAAGGTGAATGAAGTAGTTGTGGGCCGATTCGAAAGTAAAGTAAAGCAGCAGGTCTGTATTCATACATGGAAGCCAACTTGTTCTTTTGGAGAATTGCTCCAAGGATGTGAACAGAATGCTGCAGAGAAGAACAGGTAGGCCAATGAGGCCGGAAGGATTGTTCACCCTCGAGCTCTATGGTGTCATGTTCGATAAGATAGAAATAACACTCTAGTACGTGTAAAGGATTGCTTTTTGTTGAAAGGCTTCTATGCCGGCGTTAGTCAGTAAGCAACTCACATTCTAGATCTCGCTAGACCGCTGAACCCCATCAGTAAACTGCCAGCCGCGAGGAGGGAGTGCCACTGACGAATGGCAATAGGCAGGTTGAGGAATGTAGTCACTTGCATTCAGGCACAGAGAACGGAGACATGCAATTTATCAACATTAGCTAGGCTCAAAATAACACCGTATTTAAATATTCCAAGAGTTCCTTCATCGCTACCTAAAGCACGTCAAAGTTATACCAAGACTTTGCAAAAGTCATCCTCCATGCATCCCTCCGTAAAAACACACATGCGACTATGATGCTTGCAAGAGCTCCTCAAGCAGCCATCGATGAAGGATTTTGGAATACCTTCCTGACTTCAGGTTTCCTCTATTCAGATACATAGGGAGACAGACTCGTTCAAGGTATCATAAAGCCGTTAAAAGATCTACACTAGTACCTGGTTAGTTCTTGTAGAAGTTCTCAATAGGGGGCTCGAGATATTCCTCACCCTTGGTCTCAGGCTCCAAATGCTTAATTGCCGCAGCCACTTGCTTGCGAAATTTTTCCTGGGCGGTCTCCTTATTCGACTTCTGTTGTTCCTTGGGCGCGAAGACTGAAGAGGCGGAGGCGGGAATCTTGCCCTTAATCTCGGTCTTCTCCGAGATTTTCTTTAGAGGAACCTCGCACTCATCCCAATCTACGTCTTCATAGTCGGAGCCAATGACCTCAACTTGGTCCTTGGGATCAGCGATGATTTCGAAGCCATCTTCGTCGTCGATCTGCTGAGAAGCAGGGAAAGAAGACTTGTTAATGCTATTGGAAGGCATTTTTCGGCTTTTTCGGACGGGATGAGGCAATGTATTCAGTACGTGGAAGCGTAGAGGTACTGCAGAATGAATGGTTCCTGGTAGTAAAGGGTATTTTGTTGCAAAGGTAAGTTGCGAAATTGAGGATGTCTCGAGTGAGAAGGTTGTTGAGAAAGGAAGAGGAGCAAGTTAGCAGGAAGGGACAGAAGGAGTTTATGGCAAGTCTGAAGGCAGAAGCCCGTAGAAAATATTCGATCCTGCCTGTGGCGTTTCCTGTAGTAAATGCGTTTGTGCAGTGCAAAGCAGTTATGTTCGGCGTTAGCACTGGCATGGCTGAGGAAGTTTCGAGGGAATACGCGGCTGGCCTTGTTACACATAGTGTATTGCCACTTGCACAGGCTTGTATTGGGTTTAACAGTCTTAGCAGTGTAAATCCCAAGTGGTAAACTTGGCAAAGGTTTTAATTCACTGACAATATTGGAATAATTATCATTGTTCATGTTTCTTCGATGATGGTTGTGTTCAAGGGGGTCCGCGGGATCATTCACCTATGCTGCTATATGTGATTTTTGGTGTTTTTTCACATCCTCTCTAGTCATGACTCCTATACTTTCACAATCACGAAGATTAAGCTTTTTGCCTTTAGAGACTTAAGCGAGAGAGCCACGAGACTTGAAGCGTGCGATAATGGCGCACAAATGTTTCCTTTGGCCTCTATCGAAGCGAGTTTCTATCGGATGCGCATCGCAGGCGCGAATTCAATTTCAAATCCCCCTAGAAGGGAGCTAATTGAAGAATAAAGCTTCAAGCTTTGGTTAACCTTTATAAAAAAACACAGTTTTTACACAATAACGACCTAATACCATCAGATCTACACAGTTGCCCAGCCTAGAAGGGAGTACTTCAATTCATCGACATGCCTTGTATTCGGAAGCCATCCGCGCCTTGCAATTCGCTAGGCATGCGAAAGACTAGACTTGAAGCGAAGAGAAGGTCTGCTTTGGAGAGGAGGATACACAACGGGATAGCACAGGTCTGGACCTTCGTCTGACGCGAAGACGTAGAATCAACAGCGATCACTCCATCGTTCATTATGATATAGCTCATGCGTGTGCACATGTATCAGTATTCTGCAAAATAAAACCCATTCATTGATTGCTATTACATTTAAATACATTATCATGAATGCTTCAAAGCCCTGATAATGCAAATTCATGCTCCTTTTCTTAGAAAGGCACCAGACAAAAGTATATCTCCCATCAATCTCCGCGGCGAATACAAAATTGACTCCTTCACAGTCGCACGACTTATTCAAAAAGCACCTAGATACTTCGTCGTCGAACGATCTGAGGAGGGTACTTCATGATCAGCTCCTGCAAACCATTCCGGTTGGGCATCATCTCCGGTTCAAGAAACTTGAACAAAACCACGACCTTCCGATGCGCCTCCTCATTCGCATCCCTATCATCCTTGCATCGGGTGCAAACAGACCACTCAGGGCCATCGTGCCCTTCTGCCCTTCTAAGCTTGGTGAGATCGCAGAGGCGCATCAGGCTGTTTGTTGATCTCCTTGAGATAGTTTTCCATCTTGATAACGTCTGGGTCCTTCGCTCCGTGAACGGCAATGCGCAGCTCGTTGAGAAAGTAGGCGTCGGCTTTTGGCTCGGGGACTTTGGGCTTTTTCTCGGGACGAAGGGACTTTTCGAAATATTTCCCTTCGTTGTTGTAAAAGTAGTCCCCGACCTCGAAATACTGGCCGCCGTTGGAGACGATAGGGCTTTCAGGATAGGGAATTTCGTCGTCAGAGTCACAGAAGGGCTCGACTTCGTTGTTTATGTTGGCGACTTCTTCAAAGGTTTCTTCATCCTCAGAGCTCTTGATCGCCGTCGTGAGTGATTTTGCCTACAATGCAGGACCACTTCTTCAGGGTAGGGGCAGGTATTTTAATCGAGAAATGCATGATCGGATAGTCGAGAAGGAAGAGTCGAAAACCTTGATGAAGGAGACTTTGATGAGATTTAGTCTACATATTCCCAAAATACGACCAAAAACGATGGCGATGAAGATGAAGATGCGATGAAATGAAGATGGCAGAGTCCTGTGTTGTCGAAGGAAAAGGCTTTTGGCTACGGGTGCGGCAGTAGCGTCGTATCTACACACCTAGGAGTGGGGGTGAATGAAGTCAGAACAGTAGACCGGTATTCTAGCTGCCCGCTGTATTCAGTTGTATGCTCAAAACAGATCGGGAGTGCTTGTGAGCGCTGAAGAGAATGAACATGCATCTGACTTTATGGTTGAGACTTCTTTACTATATGGCTATCTCCGGCACTCGTTTACAATTCAAAGAATCAAGATTCTCTAATGCTTCAACAATGATCGGGCTTCGAAAGTCCTTGAGGCTTCCTTTCGTTCCAAGATCAAATGATTGATTTATTCAAGAAATGTGTGTCATAGTTTAGTAATTAGGGAACATCGAAAGACATATAACGAACGCGGTTGCTGATGGCATATCGGTTTCCCCTCCATTCAATTAAGGTGGTCATGCCATCAATTTGGACGACAGTATCGGATGATGGTGACTCTTCAGTGCTCAAGGTGCACAGCTTTTGTATCTGTGCGGGGTCAAAGATACGTTTTTAAATCTTGACTACTTATGGTAATCATGATATTTTGCTTCCTTGACATGTGGCACATCCTTCAATGATATGCGTATAGTGTGCTTGAAGAAACGAGCCTCTAAAGCTCAGGCTCTCTGCCCTTACATCTGGCACTAACCACAGCAACTATCGCATCCCAGGCAGCATCATCCTTCAACGTAGTACCTGCTTCCGGCTCAAAGACTTCGTCACCATACCTACCAGTCTTCTCAAGCCACGCCGAAGGCCCAGTTCCAATATCATAATCAATGTACTGCATCCTGGCGTTCCTCTCATCGCTCAGTCCTTGACCATAGCGCCACCTTTCTTTAGTATTGACGGCCTCTGAGGGGGCAGGACAGGCGAAGTTTCTGTGCGTGTTAAAGGACAGTCGATAATCTAGCACTTCATTGTCGACGTCTTTGTAATCCGGGTCCTCGGAAATCGCTGTCAATGTCTCTGCTGGTGTGTTCCACCATGACCCATGGCCCATTCGGAATACCTTCAATCCCTTCATCGAATCCTTCCAGAGGGTGAGAACATTGTGCCACCGCAACGGGAGGTCAAATTCCCGAGGGTTGTATCCCGAAGATATGACAGCATTATAGTCAGGATATCCCCCATCACAAACGTCGTCCTGGCGCGCGTGGTACAAAATAGGGCAGTCGTCGAGGTACAGTTCTTCTAACCCTCCACTACCGTTCTCCTTTCCGATCTTGGAAAACCAATCAATTTGCCACTCATGAGAAAATACGTAGTTACCGAGTGAGAGAACCTTGAGTTGGGGGAAGGGAGACTCTTCACCGCAGTCGCGAAAGTCCATGATGGGAAACCAGCCCCAATAGCCTTTGTAATATAGTGACAAAACCCTCAGGTTCTGGGCAAAGTTGGGAGTCAACCAGGTCCGGTAGAGAGACCCAAAGAAGTCATATTTCTCAGTAAGGTAGACTGAGCTTTCTGGCGAGGCTTCGTTTTCTTCAGTTGTGATAAAAACTCTGAAATCGACGAGGCTGGGAAGACCTATGATCGTTTTCCACGCATTGGAACTCGTGACATTGGGATCATCGTAGTCGGCCAGGTTAGCGATCGTTAACTCCCTCAACGCAAAGCAGATGCCCTGAAAGTCGGGATCCTGGTCACTGTAATCACACTTTTCATCATCTTCGTCCATGTATCTCTCGCTATCGTGCACCTCATCAATCTCGAGCTGCTTTTCCAACGTCCATAATCCCGCAGCGCAGTGAAAAATGGTGTCGAGAACTTTATACCGAAACTCGTGGGTTTCATCAACGTCACAGCCAACGTCATCTTGACCACCGCAGTGCTCTTCAAAGCGGATATGCAGTGCTGTGACATTGGGGAAGTATCTCAGATATGGTAACGCATTCATAAAAGCTATGGGGTAAGGGTAACTTTCGTTGCAGTAATATTCATAACTGAAATCAACATGGGTATCAATGGTGATTTCTCGGACCAGGTTGCGAAGTTTGGGGCTTTTGGCGATGCTGATAAAACGCTTGACTGATGGACCGAATGCTTCTAGTCGTATGCTCTTGTACTTCCAAGACAAGGCGATGTCGTTCAATCTTGATGAAGCAAGGCGCAGATTCGCGACGCTTGGCGGTGTGAGACGGGCACAGATATTGGCCCAAATCTCAGGAGCGATGGCGTCGACAGAAAGCATGATTATTTTTCAGGCAAAATTAGAAGAGTGAATGGGTTGAAAGGATGAAGCGGCCGATGTATTTGTGAAGCCAAGTTGTGTTCTTATAACACGTTCAGACTCATGTCTATGGATCCTTGGCTTGGTGTTCGTTGCCTGGACCTGGCTGGGCTCAGCAGGCAGTTCTAGGCAGTGAACCCACTATAACACCCGATCCAGTTAGCTAATGTGACATTGACTCTCTGGTGAAGCCAGGTCAGTACACTACCCAGGTAGACACTGCAGCACTAACAATTTGTGTAGGTCGTCGGTGATTGATTACCTATGATACGTCAATAATAAAACTCAACACATAGTGTAGATAATTTATTAGTTTCCATAAATAGTCATGACTACGGGCCTATTCTGTATTCTCCCAGCTTGGTAAACCACGCCGTGGTGCTGCACTATGCTTAGACAGGCAATTAGCATAGTGCTTACGAAAATGAATGCTGCGTAGGTAGGAAATAAGTTGTAATGGGACTTCAGTACTCCTGCATTGACAACGCATGTGGCTCATATCCGCTCCAGTATTAGATCGCATTATTCGTTGGGCTTTCATTCATACCCTTGACTCTTTGGCGATATATTGGCTTCTATTGTCCTGTCGCTTTACTGACCTTTTTGCTTGTTCAATCGAAGTGTCCTTCATAATTCACAACCCATTCCACTTTCTCTCAGACTATTCGCTTTGATATGAATCGATGTTAAACGGTCCATTTCGACATGCCAAGCCCTCTTTGTGCTAGTGAAAAGAGGCCCTTTCGATAAGTACATCCAGGAGCTGACAGCCAACCTACCTTTCCTGTTGAGCCATGCTTCCAAGTGTAGAAGGCATTACACAGCCAAGCACTATACATTATCGCGCTGCGCTTAGATTAGCAGGATAGAATAAGACCGATTAGAAGACAATCCCGTTCTCATAGTATGAATCTAGGCTCTCGGAACGATTTCTAACTCAATCATCAGAAATGCAATCAAATGTCATTATTGTCTAACAAGACCTTGATACACGACTAACTGTCACCTGAACAACAATCCAAGGCTAAAATTGCCCTTTTTAGATGTTTTTGATCTCCAAGGCCACAAAACCATCCACTGACCATACGCGGGCACTCGGATGAAGCACCCAAAACATGCGAAACGGCAAGTTATCATCTCAGGTGGCGAGACTGCACGAATCATAACACACCATCAACAGCTGGAGACTTGGTCTGTTGCGGGGAAATCTCGACTATCAACTTTGGCTATCCTCAAAACGGCAATTTTAGACTGATATTTCTGCTCCAATGAAATTAGTGTGATGATCTGTAACGCGGGGAAGTAAAGTTTGAGATCTGGTGCTGGGGCCTGGAACCCAATCGCCGTCTTGCGGGCGCCAACCCGGTAAAGCCTGGGTAAGAGAGATGTTATTACGTTTAGAATTGACTGTCAAGTAATAATCTTGTTTCAAGCATATATGACTTTGGTGTTGAGAGCCGACAGGTTAATCCACTACTGCGCAGTAGAGTCTAGTTCGCCAAACTCAACGTCATGTGCAATTCTCGTAAAGCACACACTTGGCTGTTCAACGTTTAAACTACTACTGCAGGAGTGTGGAGGGGCGTTTCGCCGCAAGCATAACTACAAACTAAAACTAGTCGATTCCCAAGAACATATACAAGTCGTCACCGCGCTCTCCCTCCTTTCTCCCAACCTTGCATTCTGCAAAAGTGAACAGTCTACCAGAAGGAACAATGTCTGGTCACACGCAAACATCCTCGTCAGAGGGCCACCTCAGGCCTCGCTTGTCGAAGATCACCATGGTAGCCATGACCTTTGCCATTCTCAAGTGTGTCAGCTCCCACTCCCGCTCTAAAAAGCCGTGTTCTGATGTAATAGTACCTGGATTTGTCTGGCAGGAAGTCTTTCTCTTGTTCTTCCATCTGGTGGCTCCGTAGCTTTTTTGTATGGGTTTATATTCTGTGTGCTGTGTAACTTTTGCTTAGCTGCCAGTCTGGGCGAACTCGCCGCAATTTGGCCAACTGCTGGCGGACAATATCATTTTCAATGGGCATTGACTTCTGAGAAGTGGAGGAAGGTTATGGTCAGTTTAAGCTACGTTTGTGCTGGTGCTGTACATACTGATAACGTGTAGAGCTTTGCTGTTGGGTACATCAACATCTGTGGTTGGCTCACCCTCGTCACGACTGAAGGATTCTTTGCTGGTAGGTACCCCCACGACCCGTGTAATGACGCGAGGGCTGACAGTCAGAAGCGCAGTTTATTTCAGCTGCCTGCGTTGTCGCATCGAACGGAGACTACGTCGTGGCAGCCTGGAAGACATATCTAATCTTCATGGCGGTCCTGACTTTCGGCACACTGTCCATGACTTTCGGAAACAGAATCCTGGGTGCTTGGAACAACTTAGCCTGTGCGTCCCTAACGTTGCATGTTGCACCCTGAACAAAACTGACTCTTGTTCATAGTGTATTGGTCCATCCTCAGTGTATTCGTCGCCAGTGTCGTCCTGCTGTCAACCTCCGACAAAACAGATCCCGAATTTGTGTTTACAGCATTTCAAAATGAAACAGGCTGGAATGATGGGATTGCATGGATTCTGGGGCTTCTCCAATCTGCTTTGTCGTTGATTGGATACGACGCTGTGTTGCACATGACAGAGGAGATGCCCACACCGTCTCGAGATGCTCCTCTGGCGATGGTATATGCTGTTGGTGTTGGAGGGACTACGTAAGTTAGGTCATGGATCAATAAGTGCCATACTGACAGCAAAGCAGCGGAACAATATTTGTCCTCGTAATGCTCTTCTGTCTGACAGACCTCCCCAGCATCGTCGCCACGACGACCGGAATGCCCATCGTCGAACTCATATTCCAATCAACTGGCAGCTGTGCCGGAACCACATTCTTGACTCTGATGCTAGCAATTTGTTTCGTCCACGGCACGAATGGTTCCATCACCAGCGCAAGTCGACTCCTATATGCCATGGCTCGCGATAAAGGTGTCCCGTACCATTCTTACTTCAGTCATATCCATCCCAAATGGGAAGTACCTATTCGAACCATTATTCTCACATGGGTTTTCAACGCGGTTTTTGGACTGTTGTATCTTGGGCCGACTGTCGCGTTCAATGCGTTCATCTCTTCATGCACGATTCTTCTCAACATGTCATATGCTACCCCAGTATTGACGCTTATCGTGAGAGGGAGGGATATTTTGACGCAGTTCCAGAATCTCCAAGGGAATAATACGCCGTGGAAGTTTGGCAAAGTGCGTGGGCTTATCATCAACTATATCGCTGTTCTCTATGTTTTCATCACGTCGCTGGTAAGTTTGTTTCGACCCTGGAGACTCGTCAAACTGACACTTTTCTAGTTCTTTTGTTTCCCACCTGTACTGCCAGTTACTGCTAGCTTGATGAGTATGCTGTCCCTCTCTTGTTCTCCAGGAAGGATAACCTGACATTACTAGACTATGTTTCAGCTGTCATTGGAATATTTGCCATCTTCCTGATAGGTTATTGGGTACTTTATGGAAAGAAGACATTCCAGGGCCCAGTAAGTTCCACGCTCGCTGTCCGTTCTGCGTGTACTAAAAGATCTATTATAGGAACTCGATATCATTTTGGGCGAAAGACCTGATTTCTCCGAAATAACAGACGAACTCGCGATGGAAGAAAAGAAGACCGATATCCCGAAAAAATAAGATGATGGCAGCAGTGTGTAGTTGGTAGCTTCATTATTTGAATCTAGCGATGTTTTTTTCACGGCAACCTATCTTATCATGTTCTCTGTTGAACAGAGATAGAGCTTGCCGAGGCATCTTGACTTAGGTTAGACTAGATGCATTAATGGCCCTTGGACGGAGTTCTCCGCGCCACCAAACGTGGACAGCTGCCATGTCGGATATTGGTAGTCAAGAATGATCATCCAATAGGAATGGAACGAACGGCAAGTTTCCATTCCGGATCTATATGTAAAGTTACCGCAGTACGATAAGCTGGACAACTGACTGTTCCACATCCTCGTATCTCTCCTCTGGCAGGTTGCTAAGACAAATTCCGGTTTAACGGAATATGTAACATGCAGCGAATAGAAATTCAGCTTGATGTTTAGCGTCCAACGCTAAACCAATCTTATCATATTACGCTTCAACTTCTGCGGGGAAAGGGTAATTCAATCCAAGATTCTTCATCCTTGCTAAGTCTGAGCATATTTAGTCACTCCTTTACTCAATCTTGTCCATGTAGACTTGCTCAACAAGTTCAGTAAAGTACATAATACACACGGCGTCACTATCCGGCATGTCTCAAGCAGATACGGGCGGCATCCTGACTGCCAAGAGAAAGGTCGCCGTACGGTCAAGATCTGGCTGTTTAACATGTCGAAACAAACACGTACGTACGTCAATAGCATTCTCACTCTCGTCAGAACAACTGACCCTCCTGAGCTTAAATGCGATGAAGCAAAACCCGACTGTCAAGTTTGCATCTCACGAGGCGTTCAATGCGATGGTTATCAGCGTGGCCTCCGCTGGTCTACCAAGCATGAAAAAACAGCCGAACTAGCCGAACACAAATTTCGAACTTCAACATCCCCAAAGCAGCCAGGCCGAACGAAAAAGCGTCGTGGGAGGCCACCAAAAAAGCAAATCGACTCGATGTCCATGTCATCTTTCGGTACTGCGAGTTCAGCGTTAAGTCCGACAGATCAGGGAGTCTTTGGGGAATTTATGCTTAATCCGCAGCTTTCGGATTTTGGGCAGAGTGCTCAGCTTCAAGGTGTGCAGGCGAGCGCGGCGACGGATGACTTCATGGCGCAATTTTCTCTGGATCTTCCGCCTGAAGCTCTTCCCGTTGAAGAGTTCACATGGACACCTGATGCATTGGACTTGACTCCAAATACCCAAGATTTTACAGAAAACGATACGCTCACAATCTTTCCAATGCAGCAAACCTATTCCACGCTGTTCTTACCTCCACCCATCACAGACCTCTCATCGCAGCTCGTCGAGTACTGGTTTCGCGATGTTTGTTCGCTCTGGTCACAATACGACTCACCTACAAATTCGAACCGCATGATGGCTACGGCCCTCTGGTCAACATCCGAAGCCGTATCTACGAGTCTTCAGAGTATGTCATCAGCATATCTATCCTCGCGAATGCCACATATGAAGAAAACGTCCATCTCCATGATGAAGAACGCCACAGATATCATTGAAGCAGAACTACGCGTCGTCAAATCGTCTCCAAGCCTTGACACCGTACCAATGGGATTGATATATGGCCTGTTTTGTATTGGTACGAGTATCTGTTGGTTGAATGCTACACAGCTAGGCATACCTTTCCTCAAAGAGGCTAAGGCTCTGCTTCATCGGATAAATAAGCAGAAACGAAAGCTTACAGACGAAGAGAGGAAGCTTTTAAACATTTTCAACAAAAGCTGGACATATTGCGAGATGCTACTCTCTGTTGTCTCGGATACAAACCCTTATTTGTCATACGAAGTCGAAGAGGTTGAAGAAGTCGACGATATTAGCATAGATGAGTATCCGACAGCTGCACCCTGTGAACCCGTTGTCGACGACATGCCACACCCTTGGACAGGCGTATCGAACACCGTCTCGCGGTTGCTGACTCAAACATTGCGCCTCTGTCGAAATTACCGCTATCACGTCAAACATCCCGGTCCATTTGCGACGCGCGATCACGCTACTGCCTTGAAAATGATCGATGAAGCAAAGTCATTGGAGGAGAAGCTCTTGGGTCTGGACTTTGAGTCTGCTCCTGCAGATACCGAGACGGGTGATCAGAAAACGCCATGCCGACATCTTGTCAACGTCGCTGAGGCGTATCGTCTAGCTGGGCTGATTCATATCTACCAGACCTTTCCTGAGCTGGTTCTGTTGAGATTGCCAGATAGCCTGGCGTGTCCGGCTAATGTCAGTATTCCTTGGGAAGAGTGTATTACTCCGTTGAGTCTTCGTCTGGCCAAGCTTATTGAGCAACTGCCTGCTGATTCAGGGAGTAAAATGACCCAACCGTTACTTTGCATCACAGCCAGCACCGGTCTGCGCTTCGAAACATCAGATTCCTCGTCCACAAGCCCCGAGTCACAGGTCCAAGCATCCCTCGCTACTCCATCACCTTTTGACCTCGGGAGTACGGAGCATTGCGGTTTGTCAGATTATATCGGCCAGCTTGTTCAAGCAGACGAGGACATCGATCGCCTATCCAATATCTCAGAATCGCGGTTGAAAATTGTTGATGCACGGTGGTTTATTATTGGCAGACTTGATACTTTGGAGGTGCTATTGCCGCCGAGACCGATTGTGGTGGCTAAGACGCTAGTGCAGAAGATTTGGGACGAGTACGACAAGGAGAAGTGCGGTGCGGCTTCTGTGCATTGGATTGATGTTATGGAGGAGAACAACCTGAGATCGCTGTTCGGATAGAGAATGGAGCTAATACTCAGGATGTTTCCTGGGTTTGACTGATCACGGTACATGTTCCTGTTCCGCTCTTTGTGTTCGAGGTTGTATGAGGGAAATGCCGCTCACTCTTTCAAATCGAGTTTATGTTAGGACAGAATCACTGGCATGCAGATGGGTCAATGGTGGTGACAAGAAGCTCTTGTTATGTCTTTGCTGACACCTACTTTATGTACCTTCATCCTTGACAAAGCCCGAAAGTTCGAGATTATATACATCGAAAGCTAAAATATCCTTCAAGAGACGCTTTCAGAGGCATTCTGCATCTCAGGCGCCAACCACAATTAGATAGTGCCAAAACCAGCACTGGCAGCAAGACCAGTAATGGAAGAAGCAGGCTTAGCCTCAGCGCCCTTACCGCCGAAGGTGCTGAAGAAGCTAGAGTCGGTACCGGAGAGAGAACCAGAGTTGTCGTACTGGTTAGTCTCGCAAACGTGACCAACGCCGTTGGAGCAGGCAGCGTTAGCAGAAGCGTCGGGACTGGAGAAGATGGCGCCAGTAGAACCCTCCTCGATAGCGGCCTTGACGTCCTGGAACAGGTTACCCTCGGCGAGGATCTTGGCGTTGTCGCTGGTCTCGAAGGCGTGACCAGAGTTGCCCTGCCAGTAGTTGTTGACGGCGTGTAAAACGGTGTCACCGGCAACTTTGGGGGCTCGACCGGAGGTCTTGAAGATGTAGTTGTTCTTGAGGGTGACCATCTGCTCATGATTAGTGTCTAGATGTTATGTAGTTGAGGAGGGTAACGTACGTCGCTGGAACCGGTAAAGTACATGGACCAGTACTGGTGGCCGTCGCATGTAGCAGACCACTGGCTCTCACCGTTGATGTGGTTGTTAGTGATGGAAACTCGGTTGGTAGCGCTGGTTCCGAGGACAATGTGCTGGCGCCCAATGTTAGAGGTAGTAACATGGTCAATCCAAATAAGATCAGAGCCGTCGATCTGGATAGCATCACCTCCCCAGACGTACTGAGGGTTCAGCTCGGTGATGTGAATGTTCTGAATGATGATGTTCTGAGCACCCTTGATGTAAAGACCCTTGCCCTTGATAACACCGTTGGCACCGATACCCACGATAGACTTATCAGAGTTGACGACAATGGGGTTGAGTCCAGCCTTATCATAGGAAACGTCGACCTTGGGGGCGTCGGGCTGGTAGTTGTTACACCAGTCATCCTTGTTGATAGCCTGCTGGCAACCGGCGCCAGTGCCCCAAGGAGCACAGCCCTGCTCGGAGGCGGTTCCCTCAGTTCCGGTGAAGTCGAATTCCTGGTCGAGGAAGATAACGCGGGTGGTGCTGTCACCGAGCATAGAGACCAGCTCGTCGGTGGACTTGGGATAGGCTCCCTCGGCGTTGCCTCCGCCTGTGACCTCAGAGGCGAATCCCTCGGGGGTACCAGTCACACCGGCGGCGGAAACGTTAGAGACCAGCGCGGCAATGGCCACGGAGAGGATAGAAAGAGACTTCATCTTGGACGAAAGAGAGAGAAAAAAAAAAAAGAGTGAATAGATAAGTACAAAAAAAGAACGAATGAATGAAGATAGAGAAAGTGGGATAACGAATGCAAGTGGAAAGAGGCGGCGCTTCAGTGTATTTATTCCAGCTAGCATTTCAATGTTCAATCTGCCATTAGCGAACAATCCGCTCTCTCCAGAAATCATTTCTTCCAGAAACGGTAGAGGATTATGGTCCTATCACCATCAATTCGAAACATTCATCCTTGGCCATGTCGAATCTGACGAGGTTGAGACTCCAGGTACGAGCAGCTGCTACTGGCGGAATATTGCATCAGCGCTTCTTCCGTGGAACTTCGGCAGCAGCATTCTTGCTTCTCTACGCTGCGCTGAAACGGCAACGTCCAGGGTTGGCTTTGGGATTAAAGGAGATGTGGTTTTGTGGACCGTATGTTTCAAGCGCTTTTTGCGTTGACCGGCTTGAAACAGAGAAGCCAAATCTGAGCCAAGAGTCACCAATAGGTTCCAGATTCAACGACACGACAATTGAGAAATGGTTATCCTACAAACAGAGACCATAGATTTTGTTGGATTGGTCAGCTTTCTATAGCCTGGCTAAAAGGTTTAATGCTCAATGATAGTGTTGGTGCGTGGAACACCGGGCACCTAAAGCAGCTGTGGATCAAGGTAAGCAAGGATGGACTCGTCAGCTCACTCGTGCGGTGCGGGAAGTGGGATCCAAGGAAATATGCTTATCCTGCACTTGGCGAGGGATGAAACGGTCGTAAAAACACGGCGGTCGGTTTCATTCAAACGCATGGATAGTTTATACGGTGCTCCGAGTTGACTTCATACCAATCTTTATTTGTAGCTCCAGTCCTCAATTATCTGTCTTGGTCTCTTAGTGCTTTGACAGAAAACACTGTCTTCACTCTTGATGCCATACATTTGGCAACAAGTTTATATATTGCCAGAGCTATTGGAATCTTGAACAATTTCCTACACGAGGCGGTTGAAGAATCTGAACAGGCCTTCCCGGTTTGTAATCCACAAGAAAAGGGTTATGTCAAATCTCAGCGGTCAACTCCCTACTTACAGCGATGAACCACTATAAATGATACAAGCCCTCATCTGATCACGGCACCGTATTTCCCCGTTGTAGCGTGAAGACAGGCGAAAGATGACCGTACATCAAGACAATCTCGAAAAATTATAAGTGATGACTGGAAGGAGATAGAAAAATAATGCTGAAAGTACAGATGTGAGATGTGTCTTTTCGGGGAACTTGTGCAACAAGATGAGGTACCATTCTGATCTATCGGGGAGTAGGTAATTATGATCTGCAACGTGGTGGGTACACGTCGCCTAACCTTGGTTCGAAAATAGCGCAAGAGCTCGCAAGACTGTCCTAAAAGTAGCTGCGTTCCACTGTAATGGTCACTGAAAGCAATCGCGCAGAATGGATGGATGATATTGTTTGGGACTCACTTACTACAAATAGAATTCCTCAGCTACAGAAATATCCGACCACTCAATTCATGAGATATTGAGCGATTGGAAAGGCCTCTTTCTTTACATCTTGACCCTGTCCTGTTCGGGCAATAGGTTTCAGCGGTTCATCGCCAGGTATCCTCATCGTCGATATCGTGCTGGAGACAAACTGACAGAGTAGCATCTATCCCAAAAGTTAAAAGAAAAACACGTGATCATTAAGTCATGCGTTAAAGTCAGATGTCACTTGAGGCCCTTCTCATGGTATTCGACGAGTTTTACATCCCATATCTTTTATTTCATGCACGGTCGCTTTAAGCAATGCATCGCCATTATCGTTTATCATGCTGATCTCTCGACGCTATGTATGCTGTGCGAGTGTCATGGCTTTTCTTACATCAATAGAGCTGCTGTTGGTTACGCAACCTCCTTCACAGCGACCTGGCTATCCATAAGATGGTTGCTATCCCAAAGGCCAACATTACCTCGTGAGAACGACTGTACAGGCGGTAAATCGGTCCCTGGACGATCAAACCTTTTGTTGTGATGACAGTTCTCCATCACCATTATTCACCGCCGTGACCATTTATAGTCATCATACCGAACTTGGTCATCTCTTTGGCCCGGGGTACTTCAACATCTATCTGACGGTCTTTGAAGCTGCTTTTTGCACCTCTAGTATACCTGGCGCTGTCATATAAACTCAACGTATATTCGGCTGTCGTCCTCTTAAGCACTTTCTGATAGCTGCCCTCTCTACGCGGATACTGTGTCGTGCCTGGGTGCTGGTTCCCGCAACTACTGAGTCTAATGTCTGTTCATTGAATCTTTTTGCAGATACCGACATCCTCCCAACATTACAGCTTCTGCTCTGTCGATCAACTTCATTGGGGACACTGACTATCTCATGCATGGCCCCACTATGCTTCACGGTTTAGCTACCATGCGAAAGGCCATGCGGCTTAGGAGAAGGGTTTAGGGCTCTGCCGCTCAGTTCAACACATTGATAACATTGGGCGACTTGCAGAGTGACTTCCTAACGCCCCGATCATTATATGCCAGCAGCTGTCACATTATTGTGGCCTCAAATTCTATCTCTATTCCAATGGTCTAGGGATGAAACTACTGACTTGAGCTCACTGCCATCGACCATCTACGGAGCTTTGCTGCCCGAAACGTCGGTAGACTACCATCGAAAGAGCGCCTAGCGTCAACTATAATAACTAGACCCAATTCTACTTCATCGTGTAAACATAATCATACAATTATCTTATTATCAGAAAGCTATTATCTGATTGATACAGCTGAAGCTGTCTATTATCTTGTGCTCCTTCCGTGAGGGTTCGATTTATCAAGGCACTTCGTGAAACGTCTGCTCGACATCCGTTTTGACGAAAATGTGCCGATCCGCGTCGCTCCCCTGTGCACTGCGTAAGCTCCCCTCTCCTCCCACTATTTGACTCCTCAAAGCAATCTCGTCATCAAAGCGCATCTTATGGCCCATCATTCCGTCCGGTGATGTTGGAGAGGACAGGTTCTTGTTACTTCTGCCTCGTAGATATCGTAGGAGTGACTTGAAGCTTGGCAGACATGCCGATACGATGCCTATTGATGGTTCAAAAGAAGACCAGATAGCTACTGGGCCCATATGCCAGGTCGTATCGACTTCTTTTGCGAAGACGTCTAGGTAATGTATTCGTACAGCACTGGCAATACACACCCTAGGGATGGGTTAGCGTAGGTAGACCTAAGGGATGGAATACGATTACTGACAAGCCTCCAAGTCCTAGGATAATAAACACGGCCGCCTTCTTCTCTCGGCTCATCTGAAGCTTAATCACCTCTGGTACCGGGATCAAAAGGACGACAATATTGGTAATCAGATTAATAATGGCCAGTGCAACAAAGAATTGGCCGACATCGATGCATTCTCCCTCAGAACCCATAAACTGTGTCCAGTAGTGTGAAACAGGTGTGCAACATAAGCCCATGGTAAAGACAAAGATGATCGGATAAGCCGCCACAAGGATAGTGCCAAACCAAAAGGCGATTTGGAATGAGAGGCCACCCCGGCTGAATATTCGTCGGTAAAAGAGGAGAATCGAGACTTTCGTTGTGAATACAGCAGTGGCGAAGAGGAAACTGTACACATAAGAGAGCTGACCATGTCAGTACGGACAAAAACAATACAATGGGCCTATGTGACAAACCTTGATGACTTCTGAGAGCTGATGTATCTTAAGAGCCCACACATGCTTCCCTGCACCAGCATGGCCAACTAGGAGGGTCAGCAACTACTTATGTCCAACAACAACAACCTGTACTCACCAACAACCACCATTACAGCGACTGCAGCCACGAACAGGAAGGAAACAACGATAGCATAGTCGTCCATGCTCAGCCCGTACGCTTGTGTTGTCCGAATAGCAATTCTCCCACCCAGGAATACGGCTGAGATAATCAAGAGCATGAGAACAACAGCGGTGTTCTTGGCTTCATTGTTGGCTGATAGGTCTATATCATCAGGCGGCGGCCCAAAGGCTGCTAACACAAAAGGGTCAATCTCCATTGTGAGCAGGCGAGGAGAAATTGAGTAATTTGTTGTCAGTCAAGGAGTCAAACATTGTGCCAGAGGTCCGCGCTTTAATAAAGTTATCCTTACCTGTCCCGACATGATTTTGATTTATTCTTCTAGGAACAAGCTTAAGATCAACTGTGCAGGTGTTCCTATTTGGAAGCCGTTCTCCAGTTAATATGTGGGCGGTATTGCTTGGGCAGTAACGTAACCCATCCGAAACAAGCGGGTCCTTCCTTTGTCAAGGGACCCTTATCCTGGTATCAGGCCCGCCCTGTTTCCTTTCCGCTATCATGTTGTGGTGGTTACTTCAGCAGGATAATGGTCTGGGGTTTCTGGCTCAGGCGGGATATGTGTAGGATCGGAGCGTCATGGTCTGCATCTGTGGCTCTGGAGCAGAGGGGACAGCTCCGAGAAGGATAGTGGCTGTTTGCTTCTTGAGGCTCAAGACCGTTAGTCGGGAATGTCTTGGTACGGTAATAATGTTAGTATCATCGACCCCGATCTTGACAGATGCCGATAGGCCTGCTTTCTAAAACTTAGCTATCCAGCTTCAAGGATATTATTTAGACTTCCTAGATGGTCGACTGTATGCGCTGACTTTTGGAACCCGATATCGTTATGTCATAGACGCGCAATTTGCCAAGCCTCACCTCTTCAACGACCTGCCATGTTAAGCCCGGATCGACGGCAATGTAGGAGCAAGATTCATGCAGGGAACATAGATATCACCTGCGTTTGGATATTCGTCTAACTTCCTGGATGGCTGTATATATGGGGCTAAATATTAAGCGAAAGTTTGAATTTCAGAATAGTCTTGGCTCGTGGTACTATCGTTGATAGAGAAGACCCTTGCGCCACGTGCATGTGCAGTTCAAAAAGCATTGCAGTAGAAAGCTGATATTGGCTCATGTTAGAAAGCGATCAAACGCATGTCAAACAGATTTAGCAGTTAGAGCACCGCGTTTTCCGAAGATACGATATGCACGACATTACAGAAGTGTGACCTGTAACTCTTGTCGGCTGGCAAGTTTATGACTCGTATTCCCGTCAGATATGAACTGCCGGTTTCATCCTGAGTACCCCTGGTTCTACACGTGGGGAAACCAAGTTGCCTTTTTCGTCCAAATACAGAGTAGTTCAATAAGGATGCACCTTTGTTCCATAACTAGCTTGGGAACTGCATCCCGTGCCTTGCTTAACTGTTAGCCCGAGAGCTCAGCATGATATGACGTGCCTTCATCAAGCGCCAATTAATCCACGTGGTCATCCAAACCATGCCTTTAAAGTAATGGCATCCCCAACCGTCCATAAATACAACTTCTCTGCTTTCACGCGAGCGGTATCATTAGGGTTCTGAATTGGGCCCCGATGTTCCCCCGCGGAAGGTCCCGATACTACCATGACAAGGCTCTGACTCTCGTTCGCAACACCAAGCGAAAGTTTATTGTCGGCGATAACGACCTGCAAATCCGTTACACTCAAGGTTTTCGCGAATACGACTCTAAGTGTTTTTTTCGCATTAGAAACGAGTCTCAAAACGTTAAAAGGTCTGGCGGAGATAAGATTATGGCCCGAACCGGGTGATCAAGTACCCGCTGACAGTGGTTTGAGACGATTTTTGAACCCGGATAACACTCCCACGTGGGACTTTGTTGAAGGCAAAAGGCAGGTTGAGGTGATTAGACTGGATCGAAAGTCAATTGGATGGCGTCAGACATTGCGTGATGCCTAAAACATTTTGACAAGATGAAAAGGACCTAAGGGAAAGTATGACTAAGAACCAGAGGATGGAATCGCGACAACAGCTGCACACACCCTGACCTGGTTCCAGGGCACATATAGGTAGAGAACAGGCTCTATTGGTAAAGAAGAGAGACGTGTTGGAGGTGGTGGCTATGGTTGAGATATGGATTGACGTATATATTTTATACCAACATCACGAATATTATATATCAAATCTCGGCTTAATGGTCTAGCGGTATGATTCCTGCTTTGGGTTAACACGCATGCAGGAGGTCCCGGGTTCAATCCCCGGTTGAGCCCAACTTTTTGACTCTTTACGCTTTTCCTCATCATCCTGTTGGAACAGGTTTTTTTGAAGTAAGTCATGTCTTCTTTTATGCTCGAAGAGCCCGACTCATTCATGTCGATGAGTCAAGATTATCCACCTATTTCTCGTCATGTTTGAGGTACCAGTATGGACATCTCCACAGACTTCTCCTGTCACAAGACATGTGTTCGACGGCGGAATGCCTGTAACTCAAATCCCACCAGGCCTTGTCACCTTTGACAAAGTTATAAAATTACAATTTAGAAGAGTGGTATAGTGGTAAATACAACGCTGACCCAGCCATTCCAAAACTTCCAAAACAAACTCCAGTCCGTGCTAATCCTTTCCTGATCAACTTTCCATTACCTCACCCCATTTCCCTTAGCACATAAATCCATGAATTCTCATAGCAAAAAAAGTAAAGAAAAAGGCACTCATAAAGAGACATAACATCGCCAACGCCGAAACGACTCTAGATCTTCTCGCCAAGTCACACTTGGTAGGTTCACTTGCAGGGAAGCCCGCTTCCAGATATGCAAGCTTGCGTTTAAAACCAGCCTCGTAGTCGAAGTTTGCAGCCTTCTCTCCGTACGTGTAAAGATCCGATACCACAGATTCATCGGTAAAGCGATCAGACGGTTTGGCACATCGATCCAGCACAAAAATCTCATCCTCGAGGAACTGCCTCACACCGTCATCCCATTTCGTCTTCTTGACGAACAAGTTGATCATGTTCGTACAAGCATCAATCGCGTTTCTTGCACCAATGGTCTCATTGAACGTCGTAACATCCCTCGGCGTCGGGTCCACCTCGCCGTCTTTATCATCGTAGTGCGAATGCCGATCGCCGTCCTGGTCGTTGTAGGTGTGGAAGCATATGATAGAGCCCCAGTCACCGTACGTGTCGGGTCTAAAGCGAATGTAGCCTGCTGTATCACGCTCGATCATATCGGTGGGATTTCTGAGACGGCGCTGGGTGTGCCCCAACGCGTAAGAGTCGGACATCATGTGCAGACAGACACCAAATGCTCGTTTTTGTATGTCGGCTTTGCTGTATTTTGGTGTGGTGGCGAGAAGGAGATCGCGGAGGGTGTCGGATTTTGAGGGGACGGTCTCCTTGCCGAAATAGCCTGGAAGAACATCGCCAAGGACGTCATCCTCTGTAACGCCCAGATTGCCGCAGGCAAGCTTGTACATAACCTCCATCCAAGTAAGAATATTTTTCCTTGTCTTCTCAGGCTTCTCGCCCAGTTCTGATCCCATGCCATGGAAGAATTGAAGGTTGCCCATATGTGAACGTTTGGTCATGCACTTCTCCTCACCAAACTTGAAGGCATTTAGCCATTCAATTCCTAGGCTAAACATTCTATTGTCTTCCGCGATATCCTCGAACAAGAGGCATGAAGGATCGTCGTTCCATACCACGCCGCGGAAGAATTCCCATTGTTTATCGTTGATGTTGTTGTAGACGGTGCCTCTCGGAAAGGTCATGTCGGAGTTGATGAAAGCGGCAACTACTATACTTTCGTGCACAGGGAACTTGATGTCCATCTTTGTTGGGAAAGATACACCAACGCCAATGTCGTAGTTTGCTCGAACTTGGTCATCTTTTGCAACGACTGAGGTATCGTGTTTGTTGTTCATGTGAATGGTGACATTTGCTTTTTCCTGTTAGCTATCATCGAGAACATCACAGACCGAACCTACCTGTTAACGGACTCCCCCGCTCCTGTATATGGGTAACATCAATCTTGAATATCGGCGAACAATCCTTCACTGTAACATGATTCTTGGAGAAGGGCAGCGCAGGACACTCAAACTCGAGGGTAAAATCCGTCCATCCTTGGCCATACTTCGCTACGTATGTGACCCAAGCTTTGGATCCTCCCCAGCCTGTCGAACATTAGCGTCATGATACAATAAGTAGCCGAGGATCGACTTACTCGGTTGAGCGAGGTAGATAGTCTGCTGGGTTCCGGCTTCGATAAGGTTGAGCGGCTGACGTAATGGCCAGTTTCCACTCTCGAGGCCAGAGTCGTCGAGGAGGAGATCCTGGTCCGACTCGTTGCTTATGCTGACATGACAAGAGAAATCCATTTCAATGATATGAAGCGCAGTGATGATGGTTTCTGCGCAAAAGAGATGGATTTGCGAGGTTGGGGTGAGATAAAATGCCCTTCTTCAGGTGAGATCGAGAATCATTATGGGAATCTTTGCCTGAAAAATGATGACGTCGTTCTCTATGAAGACGCGTTCGATCTGTGCGCCTCGGCGGGGCATGAGCTCCAGGCCAATGGGAATGGCTGGCGGTGACGCGCGATACGGACTCCACACTGTCATGAGCTTCAGATAAGGTTATTTTGTATCATCATCACTACCCTAGAGCAAGAGATAAAGAATTTATTGTAATGCCGAGTTACAGATAGTGTGGTAAATCAGAAAGTAGCTAAGTGAGGTTTTTAAATAATTTATTATGTTTTTGTCTATTATGTAGAATGACATTGTGGAGGAGCAAATCATTTCGGGGGAGACCAAATGTTATATCCTGTTTCTGCATGAGCTCGATCTTATATGGTATCTGTATCTGTGTAAGTGTCCCAGTTCTAATCATGTCTGATGAGCCGATGACCCATCTGGTGGCTGCATGCCAGTTTAGCCGACAATCTTCCGTTGCGCCTTTTGCTTTCCTTTGTCACCAACTTGAAACATACACGAATTTGCTTGTAATCGCTCGACACGTGCAAATGACCCAACGAATTATTGCGAACGTCTCCAGCGTTGTTGGCCCGTTTGAATAATCGTGAAAGATAACCAGATGTGACAAGAGCAGTCCTGCCACGTATCGCGCTCCCGTTGACCTCACCGAAAATACGCCAAACCTCCCATCGAACCTGCGAAAACCCTCCCTATGTCCGACGATAGATGCGCGTCCAATATCCACACTCCGCACCGCGATCGATCCTACGTAGAAGTCTTGACGTCCATACGGTCGCGAAAAGTATTTAGTGAAGCACAAAATTCACTATGATAGGCCGAGCATGGGAGAGTGCAGCGCTTGATCGACTGAGGCTCCTCAAAACGAATCTAGTTATAGCCGCATTTAGGCACGCTCGAGTCCCATAGCAGCGGCCCGATATACCACTTTCCCGACCTGCGATCGAACCTGCATTATTCCCCACGCCGAAGCCGTGACTTTGGCCCTTTATCGTTTTACCAAGTACCTTATTACCTTCCAAAAGCTCACCCACCAATGGGGGGTGGAACCAAGACACCCGATCGTCGAACAATCCTCGCCATGCTGCAGTGTGACTCTGTTTCAAAGGAGAACACTCGTCTATTGAATTGTATACCATACATCTCCATACTCACTGAATTGTAACCGCTCAGAAGACCGCGCCGAAGAAGCATACTCCTGTCAGCAGCAGAACCTTGACTCGGGCCAGTTTACTGTCTTCTCAATCGACATCCCATAGTCCTTTCTACGACTGTCAATACGCCAAATGACTCTTCTGTCACATAACTCTTCACGCCACCGTGTGATTTCTCGTAACTGACGTGTCTCCGGTGTCCGCGAAGAGCCATCAACTCCCTTCTGACACCACAACTGATGCCTCTTATCAATTTCTGTCTTCAATCGACAACTAGCAAAAAGACTGGCGTTTTACGTCCTGCAAGCAAAAAGACATACAACACCGGGGATTCGCTGGTCGTCACCGACCCAACTACTAATCCAGCGCTTCGCAGCTTGACTATGGGAGAGCGGACGGGATCCCGTATTTTCTGCGAGCTGTGGTCGTATGTGCTGTACAATGGTTCAATTCAACGCTATATACCTGAGTAGACGAGAGAGCAAGGTCTTTTCGTGTCTTCTCCTCCGGATACCAGGCGGTCAATTGTCTCAAAAGCCGCGTTAGTGGGTTGCAACATTTGCCGGTTGTTGTCGTCACCAAGGTACACGAGATTCATCCGAGTCTACGCGTCGTTCAGCTTCACTGTAGTCTGCACCAACTCGAATTTTTATTTGACCGGCGCTCACTGACTATCCTCGTCCTACGCGATCAATGAAACCCAATTATCCAAAAATACCATCGTGAGCAGGTTTAAAGTCAATATGGGGTCTCTTAACCACCGACTCAGGAACCTTTAGTGGAGTATCCTCTGTAATTCCCTCCAGAATAGGCACCGTCATACCCAACTAGACCCCTCCATGTTAACAATTGACCACTAAAGAAAGACCTCTAGAAAATTTGACTTACAGCGAAGTATCTTAGCTTTGCAGCGTGCAACATGGTCGCTGTCTGAGCCGTCACTTTGAACCTCAAAACACTCCACCCAAGCGCAGGTAAATCGTGTACAATTACAAGCGCAGGGTCGTGCAAATTGAGGAGCTTCTGGGATGAGCCGGGCCTTTGTATTGCGTCTTCGACAGTTTTGCCGGGAAACGTCTCATGCGCACTTGTTCCAAGAAGCCAGAAAGGTTCACCATGCTTGTAGAACGATATAGTCTCGTTGATGCGATTCTCGATGATGAGATCTACCACAGAACCCAGAGGTAAGTTGCTGATAACAGGCTTGTCCAGCGTTTCGTTCGCCGCGTGAAAAAGAAGAGGCATCATTGAGCCGTGGAAGAGTTGCCAAGGTTTACCATTAAGGAAGTATTCTGGTACGCGCTCTGTCTTCGAGGGCTGAGAATCTGCTGCTAGTCGAAAAGTGAAGTCGGCTTGTGCTGGACGGTCTTTGCGAGCGGAAGGTGGTGGCTTTGCAGGATACGGAGGAACGAACTGTGCGTCAGTGGTACTACAGTTAAGCTGCGTGTTGCCGTCTGGGAGGAGGCATATTATCTCTGGGGTGGTTGGCGGCAGTGTCATGGGCTCGCTGTATTGAGGTGGACGCTTGGCCTGAAGGGATGTTAGATCAATTTCAGTATGACCTCATGGTAAGCGACGTACCTGGTATCTCAAGATGGCGTATCCATGAAGGTTCTGTAACTCACTGGTTGAAGAGATCCGGATGGCGTAATCATCCGGCTCAGCATCCAGATGTACCAGAACTGTCACACGGCTTGGATCTGGAATGTATACAACCTGTCACGTATAAGCTACATGGACTATCAGGAAGCGAAAGGAGACTTACATTTGAACTTTCAGGGAAGACAAAACCGCCGTTATTGGCCACTAGGGTCATCTTATGGTGATCAATGGCGACTTTGACGGAGTGTTCAAAGCCTAAGTTGATCAGGTTCAACATGACGTACTTTTTGCCATCGGTTTCGATAATCTGTTTACATAATGAGCTGTGAGTACAAAAAGAATGATTCGACCTCCAACAAGGCGTCTCCAAGGCATACAAACCTCATAATCCGCGTGACTCGGCGTGCATGTTTCATCTGGTAGCCCAGGAGGCTGGATGCACCCCTTTTGATCCAGTTTGTGGCCATTCAGATAATCATACCCAGGTTGACGACAATGTACACGACCCTTTCCTATGCAAAAGTGGAATTAGTCCCCATCAATGGACAGCTGCTAGGGTACCTGTACCGTTGACCAGAATCGAATCATAGCAGTAATACTCTGACCCTTCCGCTCTCATACGAAGCAACTTCCAAACTGTGTCACGATGCTGATGATTCTGGATGATAATGTGACGGATATCACGCTCCGCCTCCCGGATCTGACGGAGCTCTAAGCTGTCATTTGTGATGAGGTGATATGGACGAGGACGATCTGCAGAAGGTGCCACGTAGATAGCGCCAGCAATCCCCTTATATCAGCAGTTAGTTACAAAGAAGATATTATTATTGGAGGGTTGTTATGGGTATCAATCTTACATCGGCTGATGCTGTGGTAGTGTGGTCAATGAACCAGTTCAGTCCCCATGTACCTGATGTATCATAGGCGGTTGTCCAGTTGCTTCTCGGAAGAGTGGGGAACTGTGGGAGATTAGAGAATTACATCCTTTACCCGGGATACTGTTGATGGCTTACCTGAGAGAGACCTGCGGTTCCATCATTCCATGGTCCGAGAGTTCTATCCCAAGTTTCGTTAGTTGATGGATATAAAGCAACTCAAGGATAGAAGTACTGTTTGTGGCCAATACCGGACCTAAAACATGTTGTTAGTGTAGAACTACACGTAAGCTCGGACAACATACAGATGGATAGATGACTGCGCATAAATGTCGCTCTTCACGGTCAGTTCAACAATATCTCCTTCCTCAGCATACAGTGTGGGGCAAGGCGACTGTCCATTGCAAGTGAACATGACTCTCCACCGACCACCGTCTGGCCTTATTAGTCTCTCAACTTATCACATCAGCAACAAACTCACCTGGGTTCATCCAACGCACGCCTGTTTGGACATGGTAACTCCTGGTTAAAGCAACTGGTTTCACATCTACACCTTCCTCCTCACTCCAGTGTTGAAAAACAGGATGCAAGTCTTGATACCAGAAAGTGAAAGCTAGAGAGAATAATGCAAGGATGATTACGAATAACCAAGCATTGCGAGAAATAGGGCGAAAACCTTTCGAATTTGGTCGAGTAATCTGCTTAGAATCCATTGTGCATGTCTCGAAGCCGAGCCCTTGGTATCCGAACGACTTCTTTATAGACCCATTTCTATTAGAGTCTGTTCTGGTATCCAACGGGCACTCACTGAGTCAAATTCCTCTAGTAACCTGCGTACGGCAGATGTATTCCTGTCTGCTGCCATATGCCGAGGTTTCTGAGATAGATCGACAGCCTCATCCTGGCCTTCCCCTTACACGCGCGGCCGTTCAAGCACGACTAGTGGTTTCGGGCAGCATCTGCAGCCCACAGGTATAAGACACCATTTGGTTACTCAACTCAACTAAGTCTCTATCTTAACAGACGCATGGGACGAAGTTTTAAAAAGACCCAGAAAGTTGGATATCATTCATATTCAGGAACCATGATTTGCCCTTATCAACTTTTCTAGAGCTCTATTTACTGGTAAATCGGGAAAAAACAGAAGACTGTGTAGCGGAGATGCGTCTCCACTGATACTGTAACTCCTTGCGCCGTACAGAGTAGTGACTGGCGCTACGTCTCAGAAAAGCATAATCACGAGTCGAAAAAGCATGGATGCTTATACCAGAGCGGAGGAAAGAAGTTGGATAGCCGGAAATATAGTCCTGTTTGGAAGTGATCGACTGCACAAGGACCACAAATTAAGCTTTGCAGCCCTGCATATATTGATTGTATCTTGTTTTTGAGGCGAAATTACAAGGTGTCGTCAGCCATCATTAGCTGAAGAACGGGACGTCTAAGGGGTCCGAGAAAACAACGGAATGGCTTAAACCAAAAATTGCTGATCTCCCACCCGTGCTCTTCCGCTGTATTTCTGGACCCCGACGGGATGTGCATCGTAGATCAAAGCCCCACACTGTACGGTGTATCCTGCAAAGAAGGTAGAGGATAGTCCGCGCAGTTGAGAGACTCAGTAACTTGACATGCTTCCTAACAGATCTTGTAGTTTTCAACCCCAGTCAGGAGTAGGTTAGTCGGCGAGACGGTCATTTAACCATATGCCCTATACTCGTTAGTCTAACTGTATCACGTATTCGCTCCTCTACTCAAACATCGCCATCGAGATTTAATCGCACCAATTGAAGAATCCTGGTTCCCACAATCAACTCCATTATGAGAGTCCCGAACAGGGATAAAGTGGCGAGTTCTCGAATGACTGTTCAAATCCATGGCTAGCTTGCACAGCTGCCTGCTTCCCCGACGATGCGTAAGCCCTGAACATGCTGAATGGGGCAGTGAGGGATGATCCCAAACTCCAGATCGCTAGATCCCCGCGGCAACTGGTAGAATGCCGACAGTACCGAGGAGAATAGCCGAATTCTTCGCCCTTGGGCTCGGGAGTTGGAAGTCGAGGCTGGCCCCAGCCCTGAACTATCCGTGGGAATGAGCTAGGCTGAGAACATGTCACCATGAAAGCGGCACCACTGTATATAGCGATGGAAGTTCATGCCTGGATAATTCCCCAAGGACAAGTCCACTACCATCATTTCTGAGAAGCACGGCCACAATGCGGCGCACAACCGCAAGTTTTGCTTTCTCCCTCTTTTCACTCGGTGACGTTGTCAACGGCCTGCGCAGGTACAACTTCACCGTCACCAGCCAATGGAGCGCTGCTGATGGCCATGGCCGACCCGTCTTTGCCATCAATGGGCAGACACCTGGCCCCTTGATCACAGCTACCGAGGGTGAAGAAATTGAAGTATTTGTGGATAACCAGTTGGCTACTGAGACTACTATGCATTGGTAAGTAACCGCCCTTAAGACATATAGCCCTGGAAGTGTAAAAAGTAACACAGCCATTAGGCATGGCGTTTACCAAGTCGACAAGCCATGGAACGATGGTGTCCCTGGAGTTACCCAATATTCAATCCAGCCACGCGATAACTACACATACCGATTCACTGTTCAACAGCAATACGGAAGTTATTTCTATCACGGCCATTTCGGACCTGCCTTTGCAGATGGACAACGCGGTCCTATCTGGATAGAACCCGCTGCGTGGAGGCCAAGGCCTTACGAAGTCGTATCCTCATCGCCTCGAGACATAGCAGCCATGCAGCATGCAGAAGCAAATCCTCGGCATATTGTAATAAGCGATTGGAATGATGAGCCAATGGATATACTCCTCATCATGTATCGCGACACAGGCATTGTTCCTTGGTGCAGTAACTCCATCGTCTTGAACGGAAAAGGCAGAACGTACTGTCACTCCAAAGAAGCAATTGAAGAAGTCGGAGGAACTGGGAGGAACTCTCTCGGCTGTATGTTGCAAGCCAGGCAAGACTTGTATACCAATCCGCAAGCGTGCGAAGCGACAAATGAAGAGATTGAAGTTATCGCTGCGAAGGACGGCGAGGAATGGGTATGGATCAACTTTATCCATTCTGGTGCACACCACGAGCTGCAAATCAGCATCGATGAGCATGAGTTCTATGTTGTTGCGGCGGATGGAGAATTTGTACATCCCCAAAAAGTGCATGCTGCCAACTGCAATCTTGGAGAGCGCATAAGGTAGGTTGATTCTCTGCCTTCGCTAAACGATGAAGATTTATTGACTTTGATCGAAAGTATACTTGTACATCTGGACCAGAAGCCGGCCGATTACGCTATTCGTCTCACATCCCTTCGAACAGAACAAGTTATCCAGGGCATTGGTATCCTTCGCTACGCTTCTCAAATGAGAGATGAAGGAAGATTGACAGTTCCCAATACCCGACCCTGGGTGCATCTCAACGGCAGTCTAGTATCACCATCACTAAAAGCCATGGATGAGACGAAACTTGCACCTTTCCCAGCTAGGCCTCCACCGCAAACTTCAGATCAAACCCTGAAGCTGTTCATCAACATGACGGGGCCTGCTGCTTGGGCCCTGGGTCTAGGGTCTCACCAAGCATTTCGTCAACAGCTACCACCACTTCTATGGCAAAAAGACTCTAGAGGAAGCACAACGTTTGGTGCTCAGAACAGCCTCTTGAACGGATCTGTCGTCGACATTATCTTCGAAAATGGAGCTAATGTCACGACTCAGCATCCTTTCCACAAACATAACCACAAGGCGTGGATCATTGGAACGGGCCATGGTGGATTTCCCTGGGCGAATGCTGAAGAAGCCATTAATGCAGGCGCTGGGGAGTACTTCAACTTGGAGGATCCTCCGATTCGCGACGGATGCCGACTTGGAAACGCCACCGGAGACTGGACAGTCATTCGCTATGAGATTACTTTCCCTGCTGCTAGCATGTTGCATTGCCATATGATTCATCATTTCGGGGTAAGTTGGCAACGAATGTCTGCCGTACGATATGCTAACGCTCGATACCTTATAGGCTGGACAGCAGATTGTTCTTCTTGAAGGAGTAGAGGCGATGGCCCCGATACCTAGCGAGGTAAAACAAAAGGTCCATGCTGAATTCGTGCCGAACCTACGTTACGGACCCTTGGATTAATTTGTAACGATGCTGCAAATGGACAGATGACATGGGAAGAAACAAAGAGTATGGAGTCGAGTCATACGTACACTACCACACACTGTGGATACATGTAAGAAGCCTCCTAAGTACACTATTTACCCAGGGACAAATAAAACCTTTTCCCACCATCCAAACACCAAACAATGAGCAATTGAGGAGCAAGAAATTTGTTGGAGAAACTAGAAAGCACTAACGGGAGTATTCATCCATGTTATATGTTAGCTTTGTCGTGTGAAGTATCCAATTTGAGGACGTCGATTGCCTAGCCATAACGTGATCATCTCTAGGCATATGGCTCTTCATCATCGACATACCCCTGACAAGGGCATCTCAGGCAGCCCGGCTCTCTGGATACCACACCACCACACCCTGGCTCTATACTCAACACCCGCCATGCCCACTAGCCTTTCCGCAGGATATCCGTAGTCGACGCCATCATCAGCCTGCAAACTTTGTAAGAACTTTCCAACAAAGCTCCCTAGGAAAGGACTCGCGAAGATCTTCCTAAGAAGCAGCCTTTCGTTGCTTATCGTGCTCTGACCACCATACGTCTCTGTCATAATCAAATAACGTATGGCGTTCCCGAGAGGGAAGAATACAGCTACAGAGCTGTAGTCCCCAGCTGGCGGTTCAAACAGGAGGTGTATTGCGTGTGCAATGCGGTAGGCGTAGGATGTGGCGATTTGCTGGCTTGGACAATCCATGGGGGAACGTTTGACATCAATGTTGGGATCCTCAAGTTCGCAGAAGCCCATTGTTGAGTGAAGGAACAGACAGGTCATCCAATAATAACAACTCAAGTAAACAACAGCGAGATCATCGTCATCTTTGGGAAGAGGTAGTACTTCCCCAGCGACGGTATAGTCATAAATCGTGAGGATATCGCCCACTTCCATCTCCCAAGCCAAAAGGTCCCTTTCGCAAGAACGACACTTAGTCATGAGTTCATTGGCCAACTTTTCCGCTTTCAGTTTGTGTGAGGTTTGTCGAAGAACATCCAACTCCTCCAGTAGACCTGGGACCTCTACCCAAATATCGACGAGCTTGTTGAGCGGCGAATCCGTCACGGAAAGCCAGAGTCGGGATTGTTTCCATTGGCGTCGATTAAAGGGCGAGCTTTTTCTTCGAGAGGTATAGGCATTAATCTATAGCCTTTAGTACGCGGTTATCATGAGCTTTGGGTTAGCAGACCTACCAGAGTAAGACGTCCATCTGCCAGCAGCTGGCGTCCCATTGCGGACCAACTATCGTCGGGACCACGGCTTAGAATGAGAGCCGTTTCACCATCGATGTGCTTTGTGAAGCCCTGAACTGTGGGTTTCGTTGGATCAGAGATGGAGTCAGCACCAAACAATTGCTATCCTGCTGTCAGCACCCTATTTGTTAAGAAGGGCGGGATGACGTACTTCGTAAACGCGCATAAGCTGAATAGCCGCGAGCATAGCGTCCTTGTCCTGTCTGCACGAGTTTAAAGAAATTGCCGTTCGCTGCAGCGCCAAGCCGTACGCCTGTTGACTCTTTCGCTTGAGCTGCATGTCGTTGTTATTGGCCCCGAGAGTCGCAGTGCTCATCGCCATGGCGACATATTGGAGAGCAGGCTCTACCTCACTTAAATCCTCGTAGAGTCGCATGCGCTGGAAGCTCGTTGTACCGGAAGCCTTGAGCGAAAAACCATTTCCACCAGATAGATAATCCATCCAGAAGAGACCAGTGAACTTTTGAGTTCTGGCAGTTCTCGTAAGTGATTCATGCAGTATTATCACAGACGAGTCGGGACGTGTGAGGCTAGATTTGACATCACGGCCGTCTCTTGGTGGCGGTTTGGCGTAAGATGTTTGTGTTGAGCCTTTGCTGTTGAGCCAGATGGGTTGTCTATCGTAGCCCTCGCATGAGATGTTAAGGGCGATGCATTGGCCGCAAAAAGGTGTTTTCTTATCGCACTACAAGACAATCTCAATCTCAATGGCAGATCTAGGGGGTTGTATCTAGAGAATCGAGAGATGCTAGCTGACTCACTCCTTTCTTGCGCTTTCGACAAGTGATGCAACCCTTGGATCTACCTGGAACACCCACCATGTTCTCGTCTTTTGTCCAAACTTCTTAAGAGCTGCGGGCTTGTTGCTGGGTCGTAGAGTAGAGTGCTGTGATGGTGGGCAGATCGAGATGGTGAGCAATTGCCTATTTGTTGTCTAGACTGAGACTGGTCAAATAAAACGAACCAATCGAGTTTCTCGCAAAAAAAGCGAAAATGACGACTATTGTACCAGCCCTACAGGATAAAACTATCGTACCTCTGCAGAGTACAGAGTAGAGGCCTACGTGTTTGAAATGACGGCATTGACTTTTCTTTGTGTCGGCGCAGATTGACTCTCGATGCAGTTTAGCGTCAATGATCCTTCGCTCGTTCGCATAGAGGTAGGTCGAATCGCATTCGCCTTCGTTTACGAGCTAATAACCCTCTTTAGCGGGTTCATTTTCGCATTCCCTGGATCTATTCTTATTTCAGCCAATTGAATTGCGCGGAGATACGGAATGGGGCCTGTTGAGACACGGACATGAGTTTGGGATTTGCATGCGTTTTTGCCAATCCTGGTTTCAATCTGCGCTACACCATAGCCTCAAGATCTCTGGTCCTACGTATGTTATTATCGTTGTTGGCATATCAAAAATGTGTATATATATTGCTGTTGAGAACCTCCAGTAGCTGTGTTCTTTACCCATATATCAGCAACTATCAGTTGGCTTCCCTCCGACCTTTAATCCGCCACAATCTACACTACCAACATCATGACAGCAGCAACACGCCCACCCGCCAACGCCTTTGTCGCTAAAGTTCGCAAATTTTACAACCCCGTCGGCTTCTCCAAAGGCTATAACTTCGTCCTATGGTTTATTTTCGCCGGTGCCTTGTTCGGCTTCTCCCTCGCGCGCATGATGTTCCTCGACTACACAGGCGTCTACTGCAATCCCAACAGGCAAGGCAACAGTGCAGCTCCTGGCGAATGTTTCTCCTACAAAAGTAAGGCCGTTTACCAAATCGGTATCAAGCTTCATCTTTATACCATTATCCCTGCCGCTCTTCTCGTGGTCTTTCAATTCGTGCCATTTATCAGGTACAAGGCTCTGATTGTGCACCGCATGAATGGGTACATTGTCATCATCCTTGCTGGCATCGGGACCGTGGGCGCTATCATGATTGCGCCTGTTGCTTTTGGCGGCTCGCTTATGAACAGAGCTTGGATTGGAACTACCGCGATTATGTTTATTGGATCTCTGGCATTGGCGATCTGGAACATCAAGACTCTGCAGCTCGAGCAGCATCGAGCTTGGATGCTTCGCGCCTGGTTCTATGTAAGTCCCTATATTACTTCTTCCACTTGGGTCTCGATCACCAACATTGTCAGGCTGGTTCCATCATCACCCTGCGATTGATTATGATCATTTCTGCACTTGTAATGTCCAAGAACCCAAGTTTCCGCGAACCTATGCAATGCGACAAGGTTGCCACCTTTTACGACGACACTGAGTCTTTGGTAGCCAAATACCCCACCTGTAAAGACCTGGAGGCTTGGGTAGCGGTGCAGGGTGATATGGGTGGTGAAAGTGCTGAAAACATCGCTGCGGCTCTTACACTAGGTTTCTCGATGGGCGTCTGGCTTGCCCTAGCACTTCATGCCATCGGAGTAGAAGTATACGTGAGTTGTCAATCTCCGCCATCAATCCGCTCCTTTCTAACAAACCATAGCTTCATTTGACACCTGCTGAAACAGAGCGTCTTCGCAATGTCTCCTACCAGCGTCAACTCGAGAGAGGGTTCAGGAACCCTGGTAGTAGCGGCCTCACGACAGATCGACTCGGGGATGCTGAGAAATGGTCTCCAGGAAATGATGCTGTTGCTTGCCCGCCTACGAAGCGCCTTGACAGCGATTCCTCAGTAAGAACCGCCTAAAATTGGTAGTTGATGTAATATTAGCGGCTAGATCTTTCAGAGACTTCGTATTTTAGATTCTCATATATTAAGTTCAATGTTCTTATGTGTCCTGACCGCAGAAAGAGTAACGAATGCCTCCCTAGTGAACAGCAAAAACCTCCATCACAGCCAAGATAGTTTGAGTCAGTACAGAAAAAGAATTCAATTCAGAAACCTTAAAAGAACGTATAGGCATAATGCAGCAGAATTGTTGTAAACAAATCATCAAATTTCTATAAGCTGGCATGTGAAAACACTTTTCGTACATAACCCAGATAACGCGCGCTAAAAACTATCGTAAACACATACCAATTCTATAAAATCATCGCATCATGAACATCGAACCACCATACTAGTACTGCTCCTTCCTGTCCAGCTTTCCAATTAACTTTCCTCCGTCTAGAATGCTTCCAAACATGGCAGCCTCAAACAGGTAGTTGACCTGCCAAGCGTGGTGATTGGCATGGGCAATCAGCCATACCATCTCTAACACCCGGCCTTTCGCGAAGAGCTTTGCCATTCTCAATCTGGAACCCTCGGCGAGTTCAAGTTCGGTCGCTTCATCGACCTTGCCGCCGCGGACGTATTCCAGAGGACCTGTGACAAGGTACCACCAGAGCTCCTTAAGCAGTGGCTCCTCGTTATGACGAGAGAGGTGCTCGTGGACATGATCACAGGTATCCTCCCCGTTGCAGGCATACTTAGCGGCGAGAGGGCGACTGAACCCAGTAAGTCGGAACTTCTTGTCAAACACCTCGTCGAAGTCAGCTTCGCTCTGAGGTCGAGCAGGTGTCTTTCTGGCTTTTTGCCAACCCAAAAGGGCACGTCGGAAAAACATGTGCCGATCGTTCTGGATGTGCCAAGTGTATAGCGCAGCGCACATTCTAGCGACAGGCTCGTGCCATCGCTGAGTGAGCATTCTGGCTCCCATGACAGCATAAGCATCGTAGACCCTCCTAAGCACGTCCTCACTGATAATTCCAGTATCTGTGATGTCGCTGACGTTTAGAAAAGAGTTCATGACCTCCGAGTTGACGAGGTCGCAGCCTACATCGACAACATCGGTTCCTGGTGAGCTAAAGACAAGGTCGGCCATGACAGCGCCAGCATCAAATCCTCGTGCTATCGCTTCAGCTGCCATGCCAAGAAGACTACTCTCGGATAATGAGACGATCTGCGCGGTCCGTCTGTCTAACCGAGCCGATTGGTTGAGAAGGTGATCCTTGTGCCTTTTCTCCAGGGCGATCTTGCCCTGGATATACCGTTTGCCAATGGCAACGGCATCACGACGTTCCTTGCCACCAGCTGTTCGAAGTGCATGCGGGTCATTCAAGCCCTTCTCTAGTAGCGGCTCGAGGTTGGGGAAGACGTAGTTGTATCCGTGCTCATAGTAAAAAGCCATGTCTGTGACATAATTGGAGAACATAGTCTCCGAGTCGGCAGCACCCATGAGGAGACTAGCGATGCCACAGCCGAACAGGGCATTCGTGGTCTTGAGAGCATCAGGCCAGTGCTCTGCACCAAGGATATGGAGGATCTCTTCAGAAACGGGGCTGAGCCCAGCACCCTTTGGGGGCAGAACATTGCCGATCGCATGCTGAGATTGCTTCCATTGCTCTAGCTCCGGTGAGAGTTTCAGCTGTGTAATCCTAGATGCCGAGCCAGGAGACAAGGTATCGGACGAAGTCCCTGTAGATTCATCTATATCTTCGAAGACTTCGATCACGAAAGTGCTGGCAAGGTGGGACAGGCGCTGAAGGTCATCAATGGTCCCACGACCGATGAGACCTCTCGCTTCAGCGTATCCGATGTGGACAGGGTGCTTAGGCTTGGAGTACCGGTCAAGCAGCTTTCCAATGCCACGGCCCCGGAGACCTTTGCCCCAGAAGTACGGGTATGGGGGGATTTTAGATGAAGTGGAGTTTGGGGACTGGAGAGAAGAGGAAGTGTGATGTTTGCGGGAAGAGGATGTCTTGACTTTGATTTTGAGCCCGTTGAGGTTAAACTCGCCCCAGTAGCTCTGCTGAGGCCAGGGTAGACACCAGGGGAGGGACATTTCGATCGACAATGGGGAAATTAGAGTGTTTGTGATAGTGTAGATAGTTCACGATGGTGAGAAGTCTGAGCGCAACATCCTTACTAGGGCGGCTTGTTGCTCTTCTTTTATATTAAATCATCGTCTATGATCTGAGGGACGATATAACTCGAAATACCGCATCTGTAGCAATGATTACGATATGTTTGCCTATGTTGAAACAATTATAAAATCGCCATCCCATATAAAAAACATGTCAGTGTTGGACGACGAATTCTTTCAACCTGTGTAATGTGTGTTGGTTGAGACATATCAACTAGGGTCTAGATCCAGAAAACAGGGATGAACCAACTGGAGGTCCACCGCGCGCCCCCTCCATGTTCGCATATTGCGACGGACTTGTCTGGGATTGAGAGAAGATCGAGTGAAGATCGTCAGCGAGAGAACGATGGTGGTGGAGAGTGAGACAAGCAAGTCAAGATAACCGGCCGAGAGGGTTCGGGGACCTGTAAACCTGGCATCAGGGTCCTACATATTAATCGAGATGTCTCACTATAGCCTCCCCTTTTCACTCGGCGATACCCGATACATGAAAATTTGTTTGAAAATCTGAATGGTTTTATCTGAGCGTTCAGGTCTGGAATTAAATCAGTGAGTCGACTTTTGCGAGACCCGAAGGACCGGGTTCTGTGGGAAAATAGCATGTTTGTATGGGGAAACTCGATGTTGCATCATCACGTTGCAATCACCAACGTGCAGATTTAAATGTTTGCGCCAAGCACGATACGGCATAGGTTAGTTGATTAATTTAGGGAATAAACAACGGTCTCAGCGTATCAAGTATAAGTTTAACCAGCAGCTGATTCCCGAGACTACACCAAACATAGCTTAACCCGGCAATTGAGTCTCCACGGTTAATGGGAATCAAGCCATTCCCCTTTTTACACGTGAACTGTTCCTTTTCCACTCACACCACCAACTTCTAAAGAAAGCTCGACTCACGCTTGTCAGACCGATCGGGGGTGGAGGTCCGATGTTGGGTCTACCGAGGTACATCATACATGACTGCCATGAGCTACTGCAGTCAAATAGCTGGCGGTGAGCGAGACATTCACTTACAGCGGAGCCAGTGCTGAGAAATGCCGCGTTTCGATCTCCGACCCGTAGTAAAAAGTGGTACAATCCGATGAGGAAGAACGTCTAGAAGCTTTCTTCTTGTCTCATCTCTGATATTAATGAAAAATGTGGCACATCACACACAGGCTTCGCTCAGGAAGAATGCATGTTTCGAATTTCGATAGGATCTCGTCCTCTTCATCAAACTCTACGACACACGCCACACCATTATGACGAATTCCCGCTTTCTCGCTTTTTGAAGTCATCTTCGCCCGGCGCCCTGTCTGGTTTCAATTAGCTTCGCACGCTAGTTTAAGCAAACCCCTCCCTTCAAAAGCTCGAGCCAGGTTACCCGATGAGAGTTCTCGATGTACCCGGGCCGGGCCTCAACTCGTCCAGGCCAGGGCATCGCCACGAGCGTTACATCTCATGGCTGGCTGTAAAGGAGTTCACGAACGATCCCAAGAATCTTACTTCAACGCATCAGGTTTAATGCTAAAGTTTAATTTTCCCCGGATTAGAAAGATCCCGATCACGGCTTTATCCTCAGCGACACCTTCTCGAGAGACGGTTTGATTACCGAAGCTGGGCTTGCTGGAGATAGCTGGAGATAGCCTAATGGACCAGGAAGATGGACAATCATTACCAGATTGTCATTCCTGCCATGTCCAAACCCGGCATTGTAGTGGAACAAGCTGATTAGGCCACATTCCAGGGTCTTGGCAAGCTTTTCTTCTTCCGCTTTATTTTTCTTTTCTTTTTTCCTTCTTATTTTCCTGTTTTGCTTTTTCCTCTTTGTTCGGATTCGTGGTTAGGCTCTCTTCGGTAAACTACGAATAAAACAAGTACTGCTGTGTCTCTCCCACGTTTGTCCTGGCTTAGTTTTCTTTCTGGTTGCCCATTTCTCGGACCTGCAACATCTATTGAAGCTATCTCCCCCCCCCTCTCCCTTCCCTGCAGACTACTGCATACGACAGGTCGGAACCAACAGACGTTCGTCCAACCATCCACATCTACGCCAAGACATCAAAAAGTCACTCATCCACTGAGTCGCCCACCCGTCGACAGATTGATTGGACCTAATTCGATATTAATCACTCCGTCTTTACTAATGGCTCCATCCGACGGTCTATCCTCCATTCAATATCGCCCAGTGGATCTATCAGCCCGTGAGGTGAGGTTGCTAGAGCTGCAGCCCTCTCCCACCAACGACATCAACGATCGTATAGTCTGTCGCCTCGTCCACGACAAACTGACTGATGCTCCTGACTACATTGGTCTCTCAGCCCTCTATGGTGACATCACAAACACAGAAATCATCAATCTCAACGGCAGCAAGGTCGCCATACCATTGGACCTTGCAGAGGCGCTACGCTATGTCCGCGATGTCTTTCTAGGCAGGCGGGTTTCCACCACCCAATCTACTTCGGCGCTCAATCTCGAACTACAAAAGAGTAACAACAACACCAACTTCCAGGAGGAGCAGCAAGACTCGCCACCACCTTCACCCACAACAAAGCGTCCTGGCTGGCTAAGGACGTTCCTCAAGAAACTCGTCGATCCAGGTCCTTCTAAAGCAGACAAGCAACCACCCCTACGCGTCTGGGTCGATCTATTGTGCATCGACAGACAAGACAAGCGTGAGCAGGCCGAGCGTCGCGCCTCCATGGCCCGCGCATATCGTCAGGCGAGACTGGTAGTAGGATGGTTGGGCCCCAAAGACTCGACGTCTGACCTCGCCATCGAGATCATCAGGGCGTGGGATAATTGTATGCCCGCTAACTTCGGAGAGCCCGGGGATCGTGAAGCACACCCCGAAAACTACGCACCGATACTGCAGTGGATGGGCCCCGTTGCCCATCTCAGCGACATTCCTGAGGGCATCACGGACCCGACCGAGGTACCCAGCTACAAGGCCATTTCAGGGTTTCTGAATAGGCCATATTTCCGGAATACGTGGATCCTAGATGACATCGCCATGGCGTCGTTCCCCACGTTTATGGTGGGTGATGGCATCGTGTCTTGGATGCAGATACTGCGCCTCAACCGCGTCAATGAGGATATCAAGGACCATGGTGCTGAGATGTTTCCTAGTGAGCTAAGGCCTTTGCTTGAGTACATGCCTCTGGGAAGCGTCTACACCTTTCTCAAGGAGTTCGATCGGCGACAGAAGACGGAGGATCCTCGCCCTGGTCTCTGTTCTACGCCAGCGAGTTCTATACGGAGCTCTGTTTCAATGACCGCTCTGAAGGCGAAGCATAGATAATATCAAGAAGTTTCTTTGTACTCAGTTCTATTCTGTACCTGTCCTTCTTTTCCTTTGTGTATACTATAAATGTCCAAGAGAGGCATGGACCGGTTATGCTACCAGGCGTTCTTCTGCAGAGAGTTTGCTAGAGATTGGAATTAGCGGTGTCACTTATTATGCTCCAGAAACGCCCCTACTGAATAAAATGACGTTTGATCGAAGTGCATTCCTTCTGGAACCATTTCAGTCTCGCCTTGAAATCCGCCTTAGTCATGTGAGACTTGCCACAGCTGAACTACGCCACCAACAAGACGTAATCCGTCCTCATGTCTAGAATAATCTATAATGACAGCATCTAAGGTAAAACGAATCAGCTCTGCGCAATACTTCATTAGTCAACCATAGTTCTCGAAAATTCAAGGCCTCGACCCTCATCTCATACGAATTATAAGCCACAAGTGACACGTTCTCAGATGCACTGCCGGCTCGGCAAAAACCATCTTCGTCATGGAATGCTAAGATGCAAGGAAACATCCATCTTCACTGTCGTTCAGGTTTCAGCCACCCTCCCGTTTACGCCACCGCATGAGTTCTGCTGACGGTTGCGGTCGTTTGTCAGCTCTAATTGGATGATCTACGAGCTTTCTTGTTCTGGAAGGCTGAACTGCCTGCCACTGGAATGCTGCACATCACCAAGTCGTCACTTTGTCTTACATGCAAGAAAGGATGTTCGATAACGGTAAGACTTGGTATTCATGGGCTGATACATTGGTTGGATGATGTTACTTCGCCGAGTGGTACTAGTTGATAGGCTGCCTAGGTGCCTGGTTTTGTCTGGACCCAGGGCCTATGTGATGGAGGACCTAGATGAGTTCAGGGCGTGATGCGTAAAGCTAGAGGCAGAAGTCTAGAAGGGAAACGTGCTTGTCACCATTCCGTTTCCATTTTGTTTGTTCCCTACTTTCTTCTTTCCTTCCAAAATGAGAAAGAGAATGTATGTCTTTCTCTAATGCCCTACGGGTCAAGAACTGCCGGAAACGTTCCTGGCAAAATCAGAGGCGTTGAACGCGTGGATTCGGTTGTCCTGTTGGAAGGGACTTGTACCCGAATTGATGGGGAGTTTTACATCATGATCATCGGTTTCCCGGTCCTTAATTAGCCTCCGTTAATCTCACCTGCAGCCGTTTTTTGTTGTTGGTGGACAATCAGACAATGTCGCCTGTTCCTGCATTGACTGGAATGAGAAAAAAAAGTAATTAAACATCAGTCTGAACTAGGCTAGTAACTAAAATCGACATTCGCTATGGGAGTCGCAGAGTCTGGTGCACTGTTTGAGTGGATCGAGCGCTGGTCATTACCCTCATCTTCTGTGTTTGAAGAGCTCACATTGTTAGGTGTTGAGGGTGCATGCTGTAGCTCGGCTGGTTGGCCATTGACAGCCCATCCAGTATTGCGCATCTCCTGAAAGCTCCAGCTTGGGTTGAAACCCGGACTCTCCCACGCGTGTCTTACGCGCTCATACATCTCATCAATCTGCTCCAGCGTCATCCTGCTAGTTTCATACACCATGAACCACACGAAAACAATAGCAATGATACAGAATGTTCCCCAGATGAAGAAGATCTTCAACCCAAATGCGTCCGCGCCTCTTCCCAGTATAAACGGAGGCGCGTAAGCTACGGCAAAGTTCAAGAGCCAGTTTGCTGTTGTTGACACGGACATGGCCTTTGCGCGTACCTTGAGAGGAAAAATCTCAGAAGTCACGACCCAAGTAACCGGTCCCCACGATGAGGCGTAAAAGAAGACATTTATTGCGCAGCAGACGATGAGCACCATGTTAGATGCATTTTCGAGATCTTGGGAGGATTCATCGCTTGCTGTAGATACGGCTCCGATTATCAACTGACACACTGCCATGCCCAGAGCGCCAGCCATCAGAAGCTTCCGTCTTCCCCAGGATTCGATTACGACGAGACCGGGTATTGTGCAGACGCAATTCACGATGATCATGACAAGGTTGATAATAAACGGGTCGCTGACGCCGGATGTGTTGAAGAAGGTTGTGCCGTAATACATGACGAAATTAATGCCTGTCAACTGCTGAAGCATTTGCAACCCACATCCTGTCAAGGTTCGATGTATGAGGTAGGAATTCCTTGTGAACAGAGCCTTGTACGTATCATGGCCCAGCGTCATCTCATACTGATGGTTGGCAATGATTTCTTGCAGTTCGTTCACCAGAGCAGGATGTGTAATGTCGAGCCTGCGAAACCGACTGAGAGAAATACCAGCGTCATCGTTGCGTCCTTGCTTGACTAAGAATCGTGGAGTCTCTGGGAGTAGGGCGATGCCGAGAGCGAGTATGACACCAGGGACTAGTTGCAGTCCCAGGGGGATGCGATAAGCGGCTTCGCTATTTATATTCGATGTGATGACGTTGATAATTGTTGCACTGAGGATCCCAACCGTGATGGAAAGCTGGTAGGTGCAAATAATGCTTCCTCTGATCCATTTCGGTGCTGTCTCTGACTGATAGAGAGGGACAAGGACTGAAGTAGCTCCCACAGCAACACCTGCCAAAGCCCTTTGAAGATTCAACTATCAGCACGAAACAGAAAATGAAGACCAGGACTTAAACTTACCTGCCAACAAGCAGCATCGGAGTTGCTTGAGCACACACTTGGAAAATAGCCCCGACACAGAACGTACCAACAGCAAAGAGCAGCGTCTTGCGTCGACCAATACTATCACCAGCCGGAGCAGCAATTATTGATCCAACGACAGCCCCAAGGCTAAGAATACCGACGATAAGAGATGAATCTTTGGGGCATAGATCGATATGACCTTTGTCATCTCTGCATGTTTGATCGGTGGCGAAGTGATTCTGGAATACCTCCATGGCAAGGACGCCATTGATGACACTGGTATAAGGAAAAGTCCATGGTTAGTTAAGAGTAATATGTCGATGCTCTGTATGTAGAGTGAAATGTTGATGTATGCGTCGATCACGCGACGCGTCAAGAGTATCCTGCCCAATCTCAAAGGTTACGGGATGCAGGAGGTCGCGTCACACAGACCTGCACTGTACATCCGTAACTGCGCCGCAATGGTTCCCCCAAAAGAAGCAACAACAGAGACAAGATTTTACGAGAGAATAATTCGAAAGAGCTCAACTCACCCCACATCGTAGCCAAATAGCAAACCCCCCGAAGCAACAAACAAACCGACAAGAATTGCGCGAATCGACGAGCCGGCAAAGTTTTCGGGCTTATGCCAGCCCATGGCGCGTACCATGTTGGGCTATCATTGACCGTTACAAGAGAGTACAGTAAAGTAGGTACAAATTTTGATGCAAAAATGAATGAACGAATGATGCTTTTTCAGGAGGTGAACCAATGGGGACGCTATGATATGATGCGGAGAAGCTAACTTGGGGCGGGCAGAAGAAAAAAAGACTCAAGGATTGAGGGCAATTAATTGGTTGTAAGGAAATCCATCAGAGACGGACACTGGGCTACATGGGGAGCGGACCCTTGACGTGGTGCCGCGGACAGGAAACTCCGTTCAGCTGAAGCGGAGGAACGCGTCATAAAGAAACAAGAATGAAGCGTGAGAGATTAGTTCAGGTAAAAGATGAGACATGGGCAAAAAGAGAGAGGTCCTACCCGGGTTCGAACCGGGGACTTCGGAAGAGGTTTTGATGGGTCATCAAAATCCAACGTCCTAACCACTAGACTATAGGACCTGGGTCTTTGTTGAGGAACCTATTTACTAAAGTAGTATATGTCGTCTTTCTCTTGGAAGCGAAGCATTTTGGATATCCCATGCCAGACACCACAATGAGATGTCCACCTTGCAATCGCAGCCATGTGCATTGACTAATTCCTAACCACACAATTATAAAGGTACCCTAGCTTACATTTGATGAAATATTTCGTAAACACGAGCTTCAAATCTCGTTCTCAAGCCATAACGTGGATTCGACAGCTTACCACGACACGCCTTAGGGTAGGCTTCGTCGCGTTCAGGCCAACAGTTCCGCAAATAGCTGATTCATTTCCAACTCGTCCGACGCTATGAAAAGGGTTTGAGGATCTCCGGTATTCCGACATTTGCCACTCTTTTCCAGGTCTTATATGATCTCACTGTGAGTTATACAGACTAATCCAAATGGCATAGATGTTTATTTGAGTATCATTAGCATCAACTTGACATCAAGCTGTCTTCAGCCATGAAACTACCTAATAAAATTTGCGATCATCGAACGATTCAAACTTTTCACTGATAATCTTCCTCGTCAATTCCATCAGCTGATCTCCAAGCTTCTCATTCTGTGAAAGCTCACTACCCGACTCTGGCACAGCAGGTGGACAGATATACTGCCCCGACTTATCAGCGATAGTTGCGGCGTACACGGCACTGGTAGCGCCTTGGAATTGATCCTTCTTGAAAGGCTCCATGGCAGTAGACATCATGTATCCTGCAAGGGGATATCTGGAAAGCGTTAGATGATTACCAAAAGGTTTTAGACTTGCGAACACTTACGCTTCATGAATGTGCTGGACGCTCTGTCTCGTGCTGACGAAGCCGGGGTGAACAGCATTCATCAGAATCTTAGGGGATCCAGCCTTCGTAACGTTGCGGTCAAAGTAGCGCGTATACAGGATGCTTGCCAACTTGGATCGTCCATACTGAGGGTTTGGTCCAAGATCGGTGTTGAGCTCATCCAGGCTTTCAAACTTGACATCGCTGGGTGCACCCTGGTGAGCATTGGAAGCAAGATTGACGATCCTTACAGTGCCGTGCTGCTCCGAAGTCTTCTTCAGAAGCTCTAGAAGGTACGAGGTTAGAAGGACATGACCGAAGTGGTTCGTGGCCATGTGCTGATCGACACCATACGACGATAACTGATATGTCTGAATACCCCGTCCAGCATTGTTAACAAGGATATCCAAACGGTCAGTGGAACTCTTGATTTGATCAGCAGCCTTTTTCACTTGAGCCCAGTTACTCAAATCACACTGGATCCATTCCGTACGGTCAGCCTTTTCTTGGCCAAGCTCTTCAGCGACGGACTTTTTGGCGCCTTTGACGACTTCCTCGGATAAGGAGAGGATGAAGAGCTTGCTGATGTCGTGGGATAGAAGAGTCTGAGTGACGCCGTAGCCGATACCCTCGCTTCCTCCTGTCACGACAGCGACTTTACCGGACAGGTTGGGGGTTTCTGATAGAGAGAATTGATGGGTGGCGAGTTGGTGGGCGGGACCACCAAAGTTTTCGCCGATGGTGTTCTGGACGAGTTAAGAATGGGCTTTTCGAATAGGCTCAGCCGCTAACTTACCTTGACAGCGTCTATTACAGAAGACATTGTGTTTATCTGTGTTCTTCTCCAAAATTGGCAGTTATTATTCTGAAATTGTGCAATCGGGACTTTAGGCAATGCAGTAGTTCGAATAGCGCGGTATAATAACCCTGGAGAAAATCTTCTTCCAATGGATGTATTTAAGGTTTTCATTGAAAGATATATAGAAGAAAAAGAATATTTAAACATTCAATTACTGGTAGGATATTACATATAACATTTCGCATGAGACCCATGAATCACCACTCTCCACCAAATCCATGACGTACATGTTACAATAATGACGATGATCGGTAATTCTTATGCTGTTAGATGAGACATATACTGTCATTATTGTGCGCGGCCTGGTTCCGGGCTTGGCCTTTTACTCTTAATGCCTTGAATTGCACGTGTTCGATTTGTCTTTCGATGCGAGTTTGCCGCGACTACAGTTGTTTAGTGCTATCGTTGGCTTCACCACTAACCTACCCACTATCCTAAATCATACTCCATACGATTTACCATCATCTTGAAATGATATTGAGTGAACGAAAAAAGATCCAATAGAAGGCTAGGAATAAACGTATACACATAAAAGACCTCGCGGGTCTAAGGTGCAGACGCAACAGGATAGCACCGATCCAGCTCCTTCGCGAACAAATTCTCGACCGCCTTTCTCATGATATTCCCTTTTGCAGTTCTCGGTAAAGTGCCCTTTGCCACGACAAAAATAAGACGCGCATCGTCAATCCGCTCATGAAGATACTTGCGCTGGTGGAAAGGTGCGATCCTTTTAAGGATCTGTTGTTTGAACTCCAACAGCTCCTTCTCGCCTGCCTGCACGATGTCATAGTTCTTCGCCTCAACTACCATCGCTGGGGAAGGCCGGCCGGACCCAATAACAGAAACAGCACTGATCAGGTCATTCTCGCAAACTTGCATTGCTTCAGACTCAAGTGACCCGGCGTCGCACACCAAGGCGAGCTGCATCTTGATCCTATCGTCAACTCTGCCTTTATAGACGTATTTATCCGTGCCAACACGCTCGAAGAGATCACCTGTGTGGAATTTGCCGTCTGTTTTGCTTCTGAGAGAAGGGTAAGGACAGTCGTCGGCGTTTTCAGGAACGACGAGTTCTAACAGTTGATCTGATGACGACGAGCTTTCGCCTAAGGGAATAAACTCGCATCCTGATTCAGGGAATGGAGATACGTATGGAGAAGTCGACGAGGAAACCATCGACAATCCAATTTCCGTAGAGCCGAATAGGTTTATCAGCTTCAGACCATTGGAGCGGGCCCAAGTCTCTTCCCTTGGTTCCAGAACTTGACCAGCAAAGTTGATCTTGTCAAGGTTCTGGAGCTGTTTGAGAAACGTCTCGTTTTGCTTTGCTTCTTGAAACATCACTGAGAGCAGAGCAGGGAAGGTATTCAGTATGGTAAGTCCTCCATTGGAGATCATACTTGCAAGTTCGGATGTCGGATATGGAACACTTTTCGGCAGGATCACGCAGCCCCCGCTCGCCAAAACTGCCGCGAGGTTAATTGTATTTCCTAAATGAGTATGCGAACCCCTAACTAGAAATCAGCCCAAGACCTCGTGTAACATGAAGCATAACTTACATGAAGGAAGTGACCGAGTCTGGGCCATCGTTTATATGTTTGTGCTTTCGAATCAAGCAATCCAGCCACCGAGCTGTTTGGGGAACCAGCTTTGGCATGCCAGAAGTTGATCCAGAGGTATGAAAGATAACCAAGACTTGGTCACCACTGGCAGATTTTGTGTTTCTGTCGAGCTGTATACCTATGGGACACGATCTACCCACAACACCATGAGTAGAGAGTGTTGGAATAGGACATTCCTTTACCAGGGGTTCACAACTTGGATCGTATATCAGAGCTGATGCGTTGCTTTTGTCAAGGAGTTCATATATCATCGAAGGATCTGTCATGCGGATGGAGAATAATTGAGGGACGTATCCTGCTCGCTGTAAAGAGAGGTAATGGATCAAGTCGGCGTAAGACCATCCTTGTATCCTAGAAGAGATTAGACACAGCTGGTATCAAGCGTAGAGGAGAGATACCAAAGTCCAACTACAGCTCTTTTAGCAATTTTTGCCTTGGACAATTCTGCAGCCCAATTCTTAGCGGCATCATTGATGTTCTGCCAATGTTGTAGGTAAGAGATTGTCTCATATCCGCCGCCTGGCCACTCATCATTCACGCGTCTCACCGCAGGAGATCCGCCCTGAGATTGTGAGAGAGACTCAATCACTGAAATTGGTGTGTGGAAATTTCGCATTTTGTTTCACGGTATCATTGGGATTACGAAAGTTCTTGGTTTGAAAAAAAGATTATCGACAAAATTTTATACTTATTGTGAAGGATCATGATCCTCGACAGAAATGGTCTCACTCAGCACCAACGAGCTCGAAGTTGCAGTAAATAGACAAGTAAGAATTTAGGGCAGGAAAATTAAGGGAAAGGGTGCGATCTACACGGCAGACCGGCATCGTGAAAACTTCGTATGATTGAAAGGGTCATTTCGCATTGGTTTTGCGCTTATTGGTTACTTGATCCAAGCAGCTCATTTGTAAATTCTTTGCAAAATGACTAACACTTATAACAAGGGTTGGGAGGCTGAGAGGCTGTTCTTCTACCAGCCTTGACATTGTCTGATATATTTTGGATTTTGACCTTCCCGTTGGACAGAAGCGCCACCTTTATAGTTCTGCCACTTCACTGCAATTGTAACTCAAGTCGAACCATCGAGACGTTTGGCCATTGATCCGCGACCGAAAAGGAAACGCAACAAGACAAGAATGGAATAGAGAGGCGCAGCAAACCGAGCCACAATTTCTCAACTGCAATCTTACTAACCTGCAGCTTAGCAAAATCGCTAAAAAGGGAAATCCGTTCTGGACTGTAACCAGAAGTCGCCTGGACGAACATACCTTAACTATAATATGGCTATCATCTACAGTATTGCGTTTCTGGAATAGATGTCACAATGTCTACTGCTGTATGATCTCTTTCTTTTCGAAAAGAGCTAAATTGGTAATCATTACAATAGCAATAAAGCCAGTCTTGTCAGTATTCGTGTAGCTGAGCCTATGAGTCTGCTACCAGTGCGGCTAATCGAGGCGGTTTCTGTTGGCTCAGTCTTGTTGACAAAGTACATGAAAGCAGAATGGCAGCGTCACAATACAGGTATTACGGCGGGATTGTACTTTTGAAGTCAAGGTGCAGAGAAACAACTGTGCGGTATTTCGATTCGTCACTGTACAGACCACAGTGCATACGGAGCTGCACGGCTTAGCTTGCATAATGGTGGTCAGCAATCTGCTGATTATTACATGTCGCCAGCCAGCCTTGGTTTATACCATCTGGGAGATCTTGGGCCTTATTCAAGAGGTTAATGTATCTATGGCTACCTGGCAAGTAATAGATTGAAAGAACTAACCTGCCACTGGGGAAATAGGTAAATGCTATAACTCGGCAATTTGGATGCACGGCAACAACATACATAGAGTACTGCTTAGCTCACCAGTAGGTACAAAACGTCATACCCCAAACAGTGACTGGACAAGGTCACATTCACAACACAACACAACCACAGACACAGTGCATACAACAAGCCTGTTTTTGCTTCAAAGATGACCAGTTAGATATCCCCAAAATGTCTCATTGGAAGTTGTGCAGCCATACACATGTGAACGCGACTAGTAAAGACGCCGTGTTCGCAGCACGACTGATGAAGCTCCAATAGAACAACAGAACCAAACTACGCAAGGCAAACGAGTTGTACACGTAAACGCCTGGCGAACCGGTCAGCGCAGCAGAGCCTCATTGGGCTTAATTGCTGGGGAATCTCGAGTATTTGCGCTTGCGACTTCATGATTCCATCCTTTCCCTAACAAAGCTAGCTTTGTTTAGCATTTCTTCGCTGCATTATCCTAGCGTTTCCATATCTCATCATCTCTTAATATCTGAGTTATGACTATCAGTTTTACAGGCTTCGAAGCTCGTTTTAACTCAATCGCGACCAAAGAGTATCACCATCAGACCTACCGCGATGGCGTCATCAACCCCGCAGCAAAGCCAAGGCCAGGATGACGGGGAAGAGAAACAGGGCCGACGTCTTGAAGATGATCGTGCGCCGTATCAGGAAGATCCCTCTGATCATGAACAAGGAAAAAAGAATTCGCGACAGCGAGGACCGCCCAGACGACATCAGAAGAATCCGCCTAGACAACGACGGACACATTCCAATGACGACTACTACTTCAACTACGCTACCGATGGACATACCAATGCTAACGCGCCCCTGTACGGCCCTGATCCACCCAGCTACGAGACTTACTCACCGAATGCTGCACCCTATCAGCAAGATGCAAGCCCATGGTATCATCAATCAAACCTCCAGACGCCCTCTCCCTACCCCGTCAATTACTCCGGTTCATACTCGTATCCCTCTGACCCTTACAGCTACTTCCCTGGCACCCCCTCTATGACAGCTCCATACTCACAACTAAGACCATATGACCGTCGCCCAAGCAATCAGCCACCGATGGCACATGAAGAAGAGTATGTCCAGCCCAATGCCTACGAACCTTCAGCTCCACCTTTAGTGCCCCCATACCCCAAGTATCCGTCGTTCGCACCCAGACGACCACCTCCTCAACCGCTGGCACCCAGACAGCCAGACTCCAGTCCAGAGTGTGCCATGAGAGGTGCACTTGGAGATATGCCGGAGCGATTGCCAAAGAAGAGACCATCCGGCAGGAGACGGGACAGTGCCTCATCATCAAACGAGCAAAGAGTACTGCTGGTCATGAACCAGGTCTTAGAAGGACTCAACAATCTTCAAATACGGCTTGAGGATAAGAACTCCGAGGTCAGATCCGACCCGGGAAGGTTTTGGCCCGGCTATCGACCGGGGAGCGTGGCAACGAGCCAGTACACCATAGACGAGACCAGATCACTTGATGTCGAGAGGCAAGAGCGAGATCATTTAGTGGGTATCATCAATCGACTACTGGAAGAAAGAGAGCGGCAAGGGTATCGCAACCCGTATCCACACTCGCAGAGAAGAGATATCACCGCCTTGATCGAGGATAGCCTCGGACTCAATGAGAGTGAACTGAACAGGGCGTTGATCAAGCATAGTGATAGCAAGGAAATTGAGTCCAAGCTCGATACCATTCTGGACCTTCTCATCGAACGCAGAACAAACAACAGTCAGATTTCGCGACCCTTCTTACAGGAGTATTACCCGCGCAGACAAGATCGTCAAGCCCCAAGGGGAGACCAGACGGTCATTTCTATCACTTCATCACGAGAGCCCAACATACGAAGGCAAATTTTGCAGCGTCGCGCAACTGTCGCTCAGCCCCCAACAAGGGAACGCCAATATATTCAGCGCGGCATAGGGAATTCTTCAAATCAAGCTCGTGTCCGGAGAGGTCACTCTAGGCCCATGGGGTATGAAGAAGCGGCAGGTGCATATGAAGAGCTAGAAGAGGAGTATGACCTCTTCCAAGGATACGAAACACAAGACAGTCCTATCCAAGAAGGTCTTCGAGCCAGACGGCTAAGCTTAGCTCGAGATATGGAAGCTGACATGGTAAGAAGTGAAGCAGTATCAGAGCAGTATGACAGTAGCTCGCGAGGTGTAAGTAGAAGATTATCCGAAGGTGGTGGGCAGAGGATGCGACCTAGATACTGCGCCACTGTTGAAGATGGGGATGAGGATGATGAAGATGATGAAGATCAAGTACCGATCCCGACGCGTTCGAGTATGGCGCATAGATCGAAGGCTGAGCAGGGAGGAAAGACCACGCCTCCTGTGCCGGATCCGCCCCTACACGTTGCAGGTCAGAGGAGAAAGGGAACCAGGGTAAGGTTTGATAAAGATTGAGACTGTATGAGATATGATTTCACTTACGCACAATTTATGATATACCAAGCAATTTATATGAGTAATTATCGATATATGAACAACAGCATGCTTTTGGACTGATGCAACGGGGAAATATCTAAAATCGTACCCGATTGCTTGCACTTATGGTACCGCCAAAGATTTTCGGAAGATCGCGATTCTAATTAGACTCCAATCTGGATTCCTTCAGTTACCGGAAACCCCGTTGGCTTGATTACCCAACGGCCAAGCAATAACGCAAGTATTGCATGACTAATAGTTAACGTTATTGGTTACAGCCAAGATAAGTTCCAAGGTTATCGTACAACGATGTATGTTTATCTTAACGTGATCGTTCCAGTTCAATTAGTCAACAAGGGGCCTTAAATATAAAACGACTTCTTTAGCTTGGTACATAGAATCTATTCAAAAGAACGGCTTGATTGGGATCAATCGATATACAAACGTCATGGACCGACCTAACAAAGCCATTTACATGCTCTCCAAGGGCAACCATGAGATTCGCACAATTCAGGAATCATACATACCCAGAAACGCACAATCACTAGTCGACGTGCAGTACTCCGGTATTAATCCTGCTGATACTCGGCACATGTTCATGGGAATGACAAACTACGTCGCCGGCTACGAATTCACCGGAACCGTCAAACAAGTCGGTCCGGAGTCTCCTTTCCAGGTTGGACAAGATATCCTCGGGATTTCGCTCATGTACGATCGTCGACCAGAGCATCTAGGTGCACACCAAAGCTTCCTTCTAGCGGAGCCGTTCATGACATTTGCGCGGCCAGATCACCTTGACCCCATCACAGCTGCCACACTTCTAGTAGGAAGTGGTACCGCGATGGATGGTATTTTCAATGTGCTGGGCTACGGATTCCCGCTGGCCAACATTTCTGGCCATGACCCGACCAACGAACCGATCCTCATATGGGGTGGCGCAGGTGCCGTTGGACAAGCCACTATCCAACTTGCAAAGGCGGCTGGTTTCAACCCCATCATCACGACTGCTTCGCCACAGAATCATCAAGTTCTAATGAATCTCGGGGCGAGTCACGTCTTTGACTATAAGAGTCCATCAGTTGTGCAAGATATTCGCGCTTTGTGTTGTTCCTCGGGCTGGTCCTTGAAGACTGTCTTTGACGCCGTCTCTGCAGGTATAGGAGTTTTCGAAGGCCTTACAGAAGAGCAAGAGAAGAAGGTTCAGAAGAGATATGACCAGAGTTCATCTGGGATGGCTCGCCAGTGTTGCGATCCTAAGATACCGTCGAGCGAACTGCGCCTGACTTCTGTTCTACCTGTAAAGAAAGATCCCGCTTATGTCTTTTGTCTGAATTTTCGCCCGGTGCAGATGCTGGGTTTCGGAAGCGAAGAATCTGGATTGAGCGAGGAGATAAAACAGGCCGAGATAGCGAAACTTAGAGAGTGGCAAGCACGCATTGAGAAGATTATTGAGTGGTTGCTTGAGAATCATGAAAGGTACTGGGACCCACCAAGGACAAGGATTCTTGAGGGGGTTGAGGAGGGTCTCCAGGGGATCCGTGATGTTTGGCAGGGGAAAATGAGTCGTGAGAAACTGGTGGTTAATCATCGGGTTTAGGTGCTTGATCTAAGTCTTATGTTGTGAAATATGTCACAAGTAGGCTGAGATGAAGGTCTTAAATCTATTACCAGGTGCAATTCTGAAATAAATTTTGTTTAGTACTAAAGAGCCTGAGAAGAGATATAACCCCTGATATCAAGAGGTTATAACGCCCTGTTTTTGGACCTGAATGACCATCCGCTGAACCTCCATCCGAACCGGCACCCGATAAACCCCAAGAAATACCCAAAGGAGTCATCCTATTCAGAATCAACATAGGAGGCACATGCGTAAGGAGAATCCGCATGTTCATACCCCAAAGCATGAGCCGGTCTATTCAGAGTGAATTCTTTACAAGAATTGATTCGCTGATGAAGGACTGTCGGAAACGCCAAATAGCCCGTAGAACCTGCTATCCCGGATTCCTCTAGTCTCTGTTACATAATTATGGTGGTCTAATAGGATGCACCTCCTAATGCGTTAGAGTCAGCTCTTGTTTCTACTTCGCACCATCTTGGTGGAAGCCTTTTATCTAAAGATGCCCCTGCAGCTTTAGCTTCGCTGTCTGGAAAGATATGTTTTAATGCAACGCCTGGAGCTTGGAGCAGCTCTCTTGTGCTTGTTAGCAAAAGCCGTGGACGTTCCTCAAAAGAACGTCTTGTAAACACGTAATCGTCACTTCGATATCTCAAATAGATGTGACGTCAAGCTCTGTGCAGCCAAGACTGTTTCTTTAGAGAGTAGTTGAGAGATTGGGAAATATTGTCCATGGATGCTTTGATGATAAGCGTAGTACGCATTGACATACTACTCATCAAGAACGAAGGATTTATGACATAGCAAATATCGACACATACTATTACGGTAGATGAATTGACAAGATTGTTTATCGCATCGCTCACTCCAGTCTCTCAATCTTGACGAAAAATAGGCGAGAGTTGGCGAATCTCCACCGACCCTGCAACCGCTGATATAGGGATTTACCGTTGATCGCTACTGCAAGATAACGGACAGCCTCACAGATGATATACCTGGGGAAACACAAAAGTTGAAAACTCGGACCGATGTCTGTGTATCTGGGGTATGCCCTGGCCGAGCCGAACCTGGTCAACCAATCTCCAAACTCCATCAAATTTACGGCTAGAATTGCTCGACTTGCCGCGCAATTACAGTGGATACAATACGATACTCCAGGGTCAAATCTGGGGCAAGCAATCCTCTGTCTCTATGTACTCCTCCCCCTTTGCGGGCCGAAAGGTGAATCGTGCCGGCTTTGCGCCTATCACTCACGTCGCGCTTTATCTCGCCCGTGAAGAATGTTTTAGCTATATCTCGTGGTGCATGTTATCTATGAAACAGTGCCAAATCACAGGTCCCTAGGTTAGTGCATTGTTCAGATTCGAGACCTGGTCAAATCATCACAAAAAACGACCGACATTGTGACGATGACATAACGTCGCCAATGGCGAACATTCGGTATAGCCGGAAAGGATACGCTAGCAAGTAGCATTAACCATAGCATTAGTAGGCTGCAATATGACGTGACTTGGTGGGAATTAATGGTATTAGTCAAGTAACAGTGACCCGCTCGATGCTTGCGCAGTTGGGGCTCTGCACCGGCTACTAGTACATTGGGATGCAAAAAGTATTCGCAGGTGTGCATATAGACCTGATGCTCGAAAGCTAGTCAGGGGTAGCTTGTCAAGTTCACAGTACCTTATCTTACACCCGAATTCTCTGAAGAATCTAGTACTGAATACCTAAGCTAGGCCAAGTTACTAACTAGAGAAGCCGGGGCCTATTTGCACACCTGCGAATACTTTTTGCATCCCACTGTAGTACAGTACAACGAATCGTCATATCCTCCGGCGGATATTCGTGCTGGCGACTAGGATACTGCAGGACAATCTAAACATTACAGTGCAATGACTTTATGCATCACTACTTGATGGGTACGCCACAGCACAAAATGTCATTCAATGCCGCTGTCAATGCTCAAGCTGAAAAACCCTACCACACACCACTAGACACCTAGATGTAGTCAAGATCAGCTATGATATGGGCCGACATGTTCAGTGCAGTCAGTTGCCAAACCACCAAACGAATACCAGGGACTGAAATTACGCATAACTGGCGACGTATAAGCAATGCTGCTGGTGTTTAAACCAGAAGAGCCCTGTCTCGCCATACCGGAGTCCGTAATATCTTTTATGTAATTCGGCAAACACAAGTAACCTCCGTTATGGACCCGGTGTGAAACGCCGCATTGCGTTGCCCCTTTGCTTACCCAAAACATGACTCAAGCAAAAGTACTTGAACAAAAATCCACAAGAATTCTGGAAGAAGAGCAAAAGAAGTGAGACCGCAGCATCCGAGGTTTCTGGAAGCCTTCCGTAAAGAGCATAACTCATGCAAAGTGCGGGAGTATCCTCTCCGAAGGAAGGAAAAAGCTCGGCGTTGCAACCCTATACAAATGCCTCATACTGTACCGCAAGGAACAGGACAGAACAGCCAGCGATACTTGACAAAACCATTGGTAAAATATGCCTCATCAGACAGCCAAGACGGTCCCAAGAGATTTTATCAGATTCGTTCGACGCCACGGTGCGGGAGACCGACCGCCGAGGCCGGAGATGGTGTGCGCTAGCATGATCGGCCATAAATGCCGTGATACCGAACCCAGAAGATGATCAGCATAGAAATGATAAACAAGGGGAAGGGAGCAAAAGAATGTGGTGGGTCTTTGAGTTTTGCTCTCTTTTCCTTCCCTCGCCGTTGTCCTTTACTGGCAAGACTGATATGGCTAAGACTTTGCAATATTCTCCGAGGAGGCCGCGCGCGACATCTTCGCTTGCATGCGGTACAGTAAAAGTAAAACATGAGTAAGGAAGGAGGGTAACGTGAGTGACACTCTGACCATGTTTTGCCCTGGCAAGGATGGATAGAGTGGGATGGGAGCACGGTTAGCCCGAAGGGTCTCGAAACGAGACTCGGCTATAGTTGCAAATGTCTCAACAGTCCACAGTTACGTAGGAAGGAAAACCGTGACCGTTAATGGAAAGAGCCAACCGACTCCGCCCGTTATCTTAGTTTTCTTTGGCTTTGGGTTTCTTCTGGTGACATGCTGATCGCCTCTATCTCTCTTTCTATCCACTTTTGTGACTGATCAGCTGGTGGTTTTGTACCGTATCTCGCAGACGACATTTGTTTGCAGTCCACTCTTTTGAATCCAGAATCTATAGTCTGCAGTCTCGTTTAGCTTATCTCCGTCTCGCCCCAATCTACCAGAAACTGGGAATATTATTTCACGCATTTGACGATTGGTCCCTTGGTCTCGTAGTCCCGTTAAACTAACCACATCACGCCCCGGGGGACTCCCATCACACAGCCCCGTCCCTTTCTCCAGATACGGAGATGATAGGGTTATGGAGTCACTGTGGAGCAAGGATAGATAGGAATAGGGTCTTGATCAAGTATAATCCGGGGTAATCAGTTTCTTGTAGTCATAAAAAGACCACATTTAAAAGGTCGTGACGCTCCCCTTGCCTCTCGGGCTCCATCTTCCCCAGATTCCAAGACTCCTCTTCCCGTTCCAGACTTTGCTCGATCCATCTTCTCTTCAGCTCCCCAGACCTTTGTGTGCAAAGGATCTCATACACGAAATACATACAGCCTGTTGAACAGTAGAATCTCCCATCATGGCGCTGTCGAAGAAAGAAGAGGTTCCTTCTGATCTGGAAGGAATCCAACGATCACACTCGAACTGCTCCCAAAACGAGGGGACTTCACATCGCATCGACGATGCCGTCTTTGGCGAAGTTTCAGAAGACGGACCCAACTATCGCAACGTACGTCACACACTCTGGTCTTTCCATCGTTGGGAAAACAAGCTAACGCTTCAAACAGGTCGGATGGATCGCAACAGTCGCATTGATGACAAAAACACAAATCGGACTCGGTGTTCTATCGATCCCACAAACATTCGACGCGTTGGGCCTCATCCCAGGAATCATTTGTCTTATTGTAGTGGCCGTCATCACAACATGGTCCGACTACATGATCGGCGTGTTCAAGAGGCGCCACCCTCAGGTTTACGGTATCGATGATGCCGGATACTTATTATTTGGAAGGATTGGTCGAGAGTTCCTTGCGACTGTCTTTATGCTTTGTATGTGACGCGCAGTTTTTGTACGGCTTCTTTTTACTGATATGTGTCCTAGACTGGATCTTTGTTGCTGGCTCAGCGATGTTGGGTATTTCCATTGGACTCAACTCTGTTTCTTCACACGCAGCTTGTACAGCTGTCTTCGTGGCTGTTGCTGCTGTTCTTGGTTTCTGTTTCGCGAGTATTCGTACACTAGGCAAGATCGGATGGCTCGCCTGGGTTGGATTGGTCTGTATCATGACAGCCAGTACGTTTCCCATAATCGCCAAGACTATATCTATAGTTTATGAGGCATCGGTTGTAACTGACAGCTCTTAGTCTTCTGTGTTACTGTCGCAGTTGGTGTTCAAGATCGTCCCGCGGCCGCACCAAGCCCTGAACACGGGCACTGGGAATCTGACTGGAAACTCGTCAACAACCCAAGCTTTGTTGATGGTATCACTGCAGTATCGTCCCATATCTTCGCTTTCTCCGGAACGCCGGCCTTCTTCCAGATTGCCGCTGAAATGCGCGAGCCTAAGCACTACACCCGCTCCCTGATCACCTGCCAATCAATCGTGACAATCACATACACCACCATCGGGATTGTGGTTTATTTCTACTGCGGTTCTTATGTTGCTTCGCCCGCTTTGGGATCAGCTGGGGCTCTCATGAAGAAAGTCTGCTACGGCTTTGCCCTCCCTGGATTGATTGTGACTGCTATGCTTATGACTCACGTGAGTGCTTGTTTCTCCTTTCTGTGATAGCTATACTAACATGGCCAAGATCCCCGCCAAGTACCTTTTCATCCGCTTGTTGCGTGGTACGAAGCATCTTAACTCGAACGGTGTTGTGCACTGGGCTACGTGGTTGGCCTGCACTGGAAGCGTGACCATCATCGCGTACATTATCGCCAGCGCTATCCCTGTGTTTGGAGGCCTCGTGTCTCTCATCGGTGCTCTTCTTGGTACAATGATGTGCTTCCAGCCCTATGGTTGTATGTGGTTGTATGACAACTGGAACAAAGGTGTGAAGAACAAGTCATTCAAGTGGTCCCTGATGGTTGGCTGGAGCGTCTTTGTCATCATCGCTGGTACATTTATGATGGTTGCAGGCACGTACGGTTCCATTGTTGGCATCAACAACTCGTTGAAGGCCGATGGTGGAACAAGCCCCTGGTCTTGTGCTGATAACGCCAACTCTGCTGGCGGAGCTCACTAAATCGACGTGGGTGTTAGTTGTTGAACGGGGGACATCGTCCAGAATTCTCTTGAGGCTGGTATCTCAAGTTGGGTGGATTCCAGGCCACTACTGACCTTTTGCAAAACCTTTAAGACTGTTGGCTTTCGATGTGTTGTGTCTTATTACTAAAGCATACTTGGTTAGACATAGGTTTCTATGTGTGTACAGTATTGGTTCCGGATCCACGAAAAGCCTATGTTTCGATTTTCAGGCACTTATAGCATTTAAAAGGAAGATGACTCTTTCAAACAATAGAATACCCATATTTTTCGTTTCTCAATTTGTATATCTCGATTTTATCCTTCCAGCTAAGTGAGATTAGCCAAGTCAGAGTACAATAGCAAGGTGTTTCTGACAAGTACATATCTTGCCACCAATAGCGCAACAATTGATAATAACCATGATGATGATGATGATGATGATAGAAGCTGATTGAAAGTAACAAAGCCTACAGCGACTCTGCGAAAATCAATTCATTTACCGTCATATAATCGGCCATATGTGTGCAGTCCCAGCCGTTCCCAAACTTTCCCCCAGCCCCAGGTTCCAACCCAGAACGTCATCAGTCCGCCAAGAGGCTTATGTAATGATGTCATGGAACCCCTGCCATCTGCCTTGCAGGCATCCACTATCAGGGTCGTCAGCTGCGCGAAAAAAAAGTCCCTGATATTTTTGCATCATCCAAGTCGAGTCACGTCAGTTACTCACGAAAGGTCCCTTTACAGCTTTCGCTCGCGACAGTCGCCTAACTATGAGCCCCTTCGTGAGGGCATTCTCGTTTCTCACAGCTGTGAGTCTTGTGACTTACACTCTTCTTTCAATAGCGACGTCATTCGGACCCGCTGTTTTGCCAGAGATTGAGAAGAATGAGACTGTTCGAGAGATTCCCGCGTTCGGGCTGGGAACTTGGTTAGCAGGACAGGGAGTGGTGAGTTCTATCGTCTATGGTGGTCTTGAGCGTTACATTGACGACATTCTTAGGTGTCGCATGCAGTATCGTATGCTCTACGAGGTGGCTATCGCCACATCGACACTGCTCTCATCTGGCGCAACGAAAAAGAGGTTGGTGAGGGCATCAAGGCCTCAGGCGTGCCACGAGACGAATTATGGGTCACCGGCAAACTACATAACGCAGATCACCGGCCAGAATTAGTGCGCAAGGCTATCGAAACCTCCATCGCCGATCTTGGTGTTGAGTATCTGGACCTGTATCTCATCGGATACCCTGTGGCTTGGGTACCCGGGACAAGGGATATCGAAAGCAATACTACCCTCGCCGACACTTGGAAGGCCATGGAAGACCTCGTTCGAGCTGGCTTGACGCGAAATATCGGCATTTCCAACTTTGCGCCAAAGGATATTAAGGAGATCCTCCAAATCGCCACCATTCGTCCCTACGCTCATCAATTCGAGACACATCCTTATCTCCAGCAACAGGCCTTTGTGGACTATCACAAAAAAGAAAACATCAGAGTGATTGCTTACTCACCACTCGCAACCACAAATCCGACCTATGGAGATAAATACCGAAAGATTCTGGAGGACGGGTTCTGGATTAAGCTCGCCAAGAAGAAAAATGCGACTGTCGCACAGACGATTCTCGCATGGGGACAACAGCGTGGCACGGTTGTGATCGCCAAGAGTACACATGCGAAATACATTGCTGAGAATGCTTGTTCACAGGGAATTGAGTTTACCAAAAGTGAGCTTAAGGAGGTTGCGAAGCAGGACAAGAAGTGGAGGTTGTTAGACCCCAGCCGGGTTTGGGGGGTGGACCTTTTCGAGGGTCTTGATGCCGGTGCTGCTGTGCAGGAAGAGCCTAAAGAAGAAGAGGAGGAGCGTAATTTGGATTTGTGATTGGCTTTGAGCCGCTAGTTGACGGTTTCCGAAGTTTATAGATGACTTTTTCAACATAATACGTAATAGCGATTTAATACAAGTATACCCACGCTGATACCCACACGATAGCACACAACCCAAGTTAAGGTGTTGAATTTCATATCCCATGTAAGGGAGACTCGAACTCGAGGTTTTGATGTGTCATGATCCAGTGAGAGTCAAGTGAAATGGGACGAAACATTCGAAAGTGTGTCTATCGGCTTCGTGCCTGAGGATGATCCTCCACCAAGAAAAAGGACAACTGAAATCTCCATTACAGGGTAGGGTAAGTAATTGAATGTTTGTTTTACACAAGCATACATCACTTCGGAAGCTGTGATCATAGGTTGGGTGAATCTCTAGAGAATACAAAACTAGGGATTTAGGGTAGCAAAATGCGGAACTTGATTTTTTTTCCATGACCATATCTTTGACAAGACGACGGGATTTGCCGTAAAAACCAAACGAATTTTGTTAGCTCAGTTAAAGCGACGGTGAACGTGTCCCGTCGTTTATCGCGCTCGTCATCTGGTGACACGAGCTTGTTTGCTAGTCAAAGAGACAAGGCCAGCTTTCGGTATGTTCCGCAAGGACACCACGAAGATTCCGTAGTGGCAGGCAAGGTCCAGAACTATGCTCATGTCCCATGCGTAGAAACTTTAGGCTGGGATCTATTCTTCGACAAGGACCTTTTCTGATGGATCAAGCTGTCTTGTGGAGAATCGCTCTAACCCATGAGTCGGATCAATCTATCCTTCACTGGCTGTCAAATTGTCCCTTGACATTCTCTAGCTAACCAACGACGAAACAAATGAAAAGGCATGATTTGATCTTCCTTCTACCTGAGCATAGCATGGAGCCAACACTCCAGCTAGACGACATACGCGCTTTTGACATGACAGGCAGGCTTGGCTACTCAGTGATCTACACACATATACTCCACTTTACCCTGCCCATCACTTTAAGCCCCCGGTCACCCGAGCCGCTTTTTGCGCCCAGGCGGTCAATGTCCATGTCCTCGGGGTCTTCACATAGCCAATAGTTCACGCCCCTTGGTGCCTATGTTTGATCTTATTGATAGGACAATGATGCCGTCAAGGTTAAAGCCTTTTTGTCTTGTCATGTTCAAGTCAAGTGAGACATTCAGACTAACCGTTAGCCTCACGCACGCTTTGACTAGCTTAGTCGACAGTTTGTACACAGGGACTTGACAGCTATTTTCTCCAATTTAACTGACAGCGTAAATTCAACAAGTCAAAGCGTGATTATGACTTTTCTTTTGTCCGGCGAAAACAAACGAGAAAGCTGTATCGATTATTCTCTTGTCGAAGAGGGCAATCAAAGTCCATTAATAAGAAATCCGAAACTGAAGATCGGTGGTAACTCATCCACTGTGAGTGCTACGTTCTCCTTTCAAAATACGTCACCAACGCCCATCGAATAAACATCTAGACTGGCTGAAGAACGAAACAAAACAAAACAAGCCAATTGATTAAGCCTACAAGTGATGTTTCCCTAAGCCTTTCCCCTAATTTAAATCCCCGAAGCGCAGGGTTCTTTGCTGATCAGAGTCTCAGACCAGTGAAAAGCGCCACCTGACCCTCGCTAGCTTCGTCCGAGCTCCAAGGGTCTGAAATAGCGATCGCCATGTTGAATTGGACTCTTTGGCCTTTTCCTTTTTGCGGCTCGTCAAGGTGATATTGGCACGCGAGATTGAAGAGTATCCGCTGATGAACATGACCCCCCTTGTGTAGAGTCGCAATACTATCACGTTAGTATTGTATGGTGTTGTGATCAAGTCCATAAAACACAGCTGATCTGCTGCTTTGAATTGAACTTCTCTTTTGCTCTTCAGCCTTCAGTACTCTTTTCCAGTCACTCTCTTACCCCTCTAACTTTAGGAAGCATTCTTTGCTCCAGTCACTCATTACTATTTTTTGTTTTGATTCTTCAATATGCATTTTTCGAGCCTTCTTCCTACTTTGGGAGGTCTCGTGGCTGTCGCCCAGGCCTCTCCTCACCTGATCCCCAGCGTTGGCCTCGGCCTTGACGTCGACGTTTCTCTCGGCGGCAAGGGAGCTGTTGGAGCTGAAGCTGGAGTTCAAGCTGGAGTCAACTTGGGATCTACCAAGGACACCGTTGCTGATCTCCCCAAGAAGGTAACTTCTGCTCCTACGAAGGCTGTTCAGCAGTCCAAGACCAACGGTGCTTCTACCTGCCCTCTGGCTCACAGCTGGGAGGATCGCACTCTATTCCAGGGTGTCGCTGCCCCTGCTTCCGCCTCCAGCCCTGCTATCAAGCTTGGCCTTAACCTTCCCAAGGCTCAGATCGAGGGTGACGCTACCCTCGAGCTCGTCAAGGACTTCCTCCAGGAGCCTCGCGTCCGTGTTGGTCTCGGTGGAGTGAAGGCCTACGTTGAGGTTGACATCTCTGCCTCGGCTGCTGTCCACGAGTCTATTGAGCTCTTCGCTTCTCCTGCTCTTGAGCTCGAGATCCCTGGCCTTCTTGAGGCCGAGGCCGGTGCTGCTCTCGCCCTTGACCTTGTTCTCGGCGTTGATGCTGCCATTGACCTTTCCGCTGGTGTCTACCTGGCTTTCGGCGAGGAAGCTTTCGTTGAGGTTTCCCTCCTGACCAAGGACATTGTCGATGTTTCTCTCGATGGTCTTGTTGCCAAGGCCCTTCCTGTCGGCGTCGCTGCTGATGTCGACCTTTCCGCCGCTGTCAACCTCCAGCTTGGTCTCCGTCTCCGAACCGAGATCGATCTTGAGGCCGAGCTGGACATCCCGGTTCTCGACATCGAAGCCGGTGCCAAGATTGCTGTCTGGGTCAGTCTCTTCGAGTACACTGCCGCTCTTATTGCCACCGATAACTGCGCTGTTTCCGTCGACGAGGTCATTGCTCTTACTCTTGGCCTTGCTGTCGACCTCGACGTTGAGGTTGGCGACATCCTTGACATCAGCCTTGCTCCTACTTTGACCGTCGAGCTTGCTACCGCTGCCAAGGCTAAGGTCTGCATGCCCAACCGCGGTTCTCCTGGCGCCTTCATTGAGCGACAGGGTAAGGGTGACGACAAAACTGAGACTCGAATCATCTCTCTCGCTACCGTCTCTGCTGACCCCGAGGCCACCTCTCAGGGCTATGCTCTTCCTGATGCCTCCGATGACTACGCTGTCCCCGAGGCTACTGGCGACTCTCCTGCCTACGGCTCCGCCGCTAAGCCTGCAACCACTGCTCCTGCTCTTGTCGCCACCCCTGCTCATGGCAACGGTACCATTGGCGGTGTTACCACTGGAGACGTCACTCGCACTCTCACCTCTACCCAGGTCTACACCATTACCAGCTGTGCTGCCTCTGTCATCAACTGTCCTGCCCGTTACACCCAGAAGGTTGTCACCTCCACCATCATCAAGAGCACCTACGTCTGCCCTGCCACTGAGACTGGCGCTGTCCCTGCCATGACCACTTCGGCTCACACTGCCCCTGTCCCTGTCACCACCATCACCGACACTCTCACCACTATTGTGCCTTGCAAGACTCGCACCACCAAGACTTTCCAGCCTCCTACCACTCCTCCTCCTGCTCCTACCGTCACCATTGTTGAGAGCACCACCTATTGCCCCGAGTCCGGCAAGTCTACCAAGACTGGTAACTCTGAGGTTCCTGTTGTGACCACTGGCGTTCCCAGCAAGGAGGTCCCTCACCCTCCTGCCCCTACTACCGTTGCCAATGAGAAGCCTTCTCACTCGGTCCCTACCCCCGAGAAGCCTACTGGCGACAAGCCTGTTCTCCCTCCCGTCGCCAGTGTCCCTTACCCTCCTGGCAACGGAACTGTTCCTACACCCGTTCCTGTTGCCCCCAGCTCCTATGTCCCTCCTGTTGTCAGCACCCCCGTTGCTCAGCCTCCTCACTATGCGGTCCCTCCTCCCGTTGAGGTCCCACCCATGGTCTCTACTCAGCCTATTGTCCCCCCTCCTGCCGGCACCCCTCCCCCTAC
>JAAVUC010000303.1:0-27007 GCA_014898925.1 Fusarium nelsonii
CATAGGCAAATAGCGCGTGGATCAATCGATTTGCATAGGAGCTCTTTTGATATCTCACGCCACGGGTCCAATGCCTCGTTTAGTCCCTTGTCACCTTCAAGACAAAACTCCAATAACTCCTACCGACCACAACAACCACCCAATCCCCCTCAAGCACATGTAAGACATGGATCCTTTGACGACAGATCTTATACGCCGTACACACCTGGCAAATCCACTCCTGTTCCGCCATCCCCTGCAGGAGGTATGACGCCCTCGCCTCTAAGAGAAGCAATGGATGGTGTTATGGAGCAACTAGACGTCCTGGGTGGCGGTCTAAACCGAGCAGCGCATGCGCCCTCACCAGCACCTCCTGCTGATCCTTGGTCTCCAGAATCTTTTGATATGTTGTCTCATGGATCGAATAGGAGGATTCCAGACCGCACCAGACCCAAAAGCTCCATGGGAATCGCACCACAAGATGAGGGCTATGAAACATGGAGCGGCGAGTCTTCCCAAGAGGTTTCTTATCAAAATGGTGGGCGAGAAGACAAACTCAGTAGTTATGTTGATCGCATGGAGAGACGCTTCCAGCAAATGCACCGACAAAACTCCAGAGCGAGCGAGCAAGATGACGATCAGCCACCTCCTCCGCCCCCTAAGAATGTGCCCTTCGAGCGGCCCAAGTCATCCATGAGCCGTTCTGCTGAGCCTGAACGTAAGCTGCGAGCTCGCAAGTCAGCTTATGAGATCGGAAGAGGAGTTGCGCGCACTCTCACAACCAAGACCACCTCGACAAATTCTTCATCAGGAAAAGAGAGCAATATCAGCGCATCAACTCAGAGCACTTCAAGAACATTGTGGAGTGGAACATCAGCCGGCGCTTTCAGCACTACCAGTGCTGGAAGCCTTGCTCGCCTGGGCAATCGCGGTCGTGCTCAAAGTGCTATCGGCGCTAGAGACCTGGAGATTGACCGACCGGATTCGCCTTTCACAGGAGTCACCTACCACAGCAGCCATGCAAGTGACTCTCCAGCACAACAACAACGCCCACAAACCCAAGTAGGCTTCCACGAGGATCCATCCTTGGAATTGGGAGGCTTGGTGCAACCAAAACCTCCTAAGCGAAACATCTTCCGCAAGATCTTCGACACTGCTAAAACAGGTGTTGCAAGCAGTCGGGGCGGGATTGTGGGTGGAGGCATGGACTCTCCCAAGTCGCCTTTTGCTCGTTCTATGCCAGCTGGAGCGTCGCCTCTGCCCGGCATGGGTCACACGCCTGCCAACAGAGAAACTGCGACAGAAATGGGTCTTGGCGCTGGTGTTGATTGGGTTCAAGTTCGTCGTGATGTGAATCGTTCTAACTCGCTCAGCTCAATAGAATTGACTGAGCGCCGCGAACGATGTCAAATGATGGATCACCCCGCCTTGAACCCTGTCGATGAGCTTTACGAGGGCGTCGAAGGTGATGAAGGTGCTGATGGAGAGCCAGTCCCCGAACCCATCAACTATCAAGCGATTAACTTGTCTCAAGTGGACAAGAACTCGCGATTTATAAGTGGCCTTCCTCCCGCTATCACCGCCATCCAGCTCGCCACCACATACGTTTGCCGACCGTACAGGAGTGACGTACAGCGGCTGCGAGCTATCTTCACATGGGTCTCCGAGAAGATCACCTGGGAAGAAGACTTCGAGGGAGAGATTGACACGACACGGGTTATTCAGTCCAAGAGAGCTTGTGCTGAAGAATACGCTGTTCTTGTGATGGAGATGTGTGCTGCCATCGGAATCCACTGTGAGGTCGTGCGAGGCTACCTGAAGTCTCCTGGCGAGGTCTCCGAGATCAATATTATGCCCCGTCCCAACCATTGGTGGAATACTGTTTTGATTGATAACGAGTGGCGTATGATTGATTGTTGCCTTGCCAGTCCCTCGTATCCTCGACGAGGTCTCTATTCGAACGCCAACAACACCGCCGACACTTGGTGGTTCTTGACGAGGCCATTGGAAATCTGTTGGACACATATTCCCGAACACCATAGCCAACAGCATATTGTTCCTCCTGTCGCACACGAAACTCTTCTGAATTTACCTTGCGCGTGTGCGCCCTTCTTCCGCAACGGATTTGAGATGGTGGACTACAACACTGCCTTAACCAGAATAGAGGATCTGGAGATGGTTCATATCAAGTTTAGCGTACCATGCGACGTGGAGATCGCCGCTGAAGTTGAAGTCCGGGGCTACTCACGGGATTCAGATGGTGATGTCTTTGAAAGTGGCGAAATAGTCAAGAAGAGAGCTCTGGCTCAAGCAGAATGGTTCAACGGTATCAAGCGTTATACCGTCAAAGCCTTGCTGCCTGGCGATGAAGGACAGGGCACCTTGAAGGTTTACGCAGGCAAGCGAGGACTTATGCACAGCATCAAAGACATTCCACATCCTCTTGCTTTTGCGCTACCTATTGTCCACACTGGCGAGAATCCCCCTTACGAGTTTGTCACAAGACATCCCACTCCTCACGCACAGCGGCATGATATTTATGTGGTTCAGCCGCAATGCCAACGACTAGCTCTCAACAACACTTTTGTCTTCGCCATCAGACAACATCCCAGCTCGCTATCAAGTGGATCGGCTCTCACACCATCATCTAATCCAGGAGCCACGAGTCCCATACCATTCGTTCGTCCTAGTTCGGCGCTGAGCATGGGTGCGTCAAGTGTTAGCGGCTCGGTCCCAAGCTCAGCTACGGGCACTGTTGCTGGGAAGAAGCCTGCCAAATTGGCCATTCAAACACCTGGAGGCAAGATTCTCCGTCTTATGAGGAAGGAGGATCGCAAGGGTATTCATGTGGGCGGCAGAAGTCTCTCAGGTAGCGAAACCGCTAGTGACGGTGGAACATGGGAGACAATCATCAAGTGTTCAGAGAAGGGTGTATGGAGAGGACTTGTGCTTGCAGACCGCACGGCGCGATGGTGTGTCTTTGCCGAATGGGTTTGTATGGGTTAAACATGTTGGAGGATACCGAACTGGGCAGACGTCGTTGGAGTTTCCGTGCATATCTTGTTTTTTTCTTCTAATACCCAAGGAGGATCTTGCATGCCCTGGCGCTTAGCAGGTACTATAGAGATGAGCGAGCGTGGGCCTTGGATTTGTTTTGACTTGGTCGGATTGATCTGCTGCATTGGGTTGAAAAGTACGATAACAGACATGGTCCAAAGCTTATCACAATGTGTAAGATAATAATATCCATGTCATGAGCAATGACGATAGCACATGATGGACAATTTTACTTTATAATTTTCCCACTACCTTTTTTTAAGTTTATGTATTTTCTACTGCGAAGTCACTAGAATCAACTTCAACTTGGATCAATTAAACTGAGCTCAGGCTCTCTCTCAGGTCCGAGTTGTGTTGGTTGGTTGTTAGTCTCACTCTCAGTTCCGCAATTGCTAGTCTAAATTCGACCAATCACGTTGTTCTGCGACACGACGATCAGGATCCTGTCGCACCGTGTTTCTCATCCTTTCACGATTCAGACCCGACACGATCAAAATCGCTGACACGAGAATTGAGAATAAGACGAACGACGCCCGAGACGAACTCTGATAGTCGAGCGATAAAGTTGTGACTGTCTGGACGACGCGACACGAGCCATCGTGAATGGGAGACTCGACAACCGAACAAAGCAGACCATGAAGCGCAATCGCGTTGGTCTGCGCCGAGTGACGATAAAACGACTCGAATGCTGAAAACGACACGACGAGTCGAAAAACTACTGAAGGGAGAGAGAGGCGATGAGCTACAGGCCGTACCATGGCCAGGGCCAGGGCCAGCAGGGCTCGCAGCAGCCGCTGCCAATGCCCGGGATGAATCCGCCTTCATCGTACATGCAAGGTGGTTATCAACAGTTTACAAGTCCGCAACAGCAGCAGCAACAATATTACACGATGTCCCCGCAGCAAGGACAGCAGCAGCAGGCATACCTTCAACAGCAACAACAGATGACGCAGTTCGGGGGTATGCAGACGGCTTACCAGGGATATGATGCAAATGGGCAACCATACGGAGGTCATCAGTTACAACAAGCTGCAGCGCAATATGCTCCCCCATCGAATGTATGGCAGCACCAGCAGTCGCCGGGCGGGCAGAATATGATGTATCAGCAGCCGTATCAGCAGCCACATCACCACCAACAGCAGCAGCAACAGCAGCAACAGATGTATCAACGGCATGTCGCGTCACCGCAGCAGCAAGTCCAACAAAGACGACCCAGCCAGCATCTTCCTTCGCCGCAGCAAAGAACACCATCGATTTCCCAGAACCAAGGATACAGGCTTCCTCAGCCCCAAGCGCAAGCGCCGCAGCAAAATCACCACCATCAGTATTCACAGCAGCAGCACCAGCAGCCACCACAGCAACAATACCAGCAACAGCCCCAACAACACCCTCACATTCAAAAACAGCCGCAAGTGACAGTCCCTCAACCTTCACCTCAGCCCGTCCAAAAGCAAATTTCTTCGCCGGCACAGCCACAGGTGCTACAGGAAACGCAACACAATCAACAGCCCCGCCAAGACTTTAATCAACAGCCACAGCAAGCAGTTCAGCAACTTGCGCAGAAGCCGGCCAAAGAACCCGTTGTTGAGACTAAAGTTGAGACTAATCATGAGTCGGCGCAATATCAGCCTATTCAAGCTGAGCCGGAGCAAATGCATTTTGTGAACTTGCAGGATATCCAGAAACTACCCCCACTACCTCCTGTTGCAATGGGGCAGAAGCAAAGCACTGCGGCTCCTGCTTCGCAGCCTGAACAGGCCAAAAGTTGGCCTTCGCAAAATGATGCTAGCACAATCAATCCATCCGACATCATGTTGGGCAGCCCCCAAGCTCGACCCCCTCCGCCACCACAGCCTCAACCACACCCGCAACAACAATCGACACCTCAGCCGCAGCCATCACAGCAACAGCCGGCGCAAGTGCAACCACAAATGACGACTCCTCGGATAAAGCCTAGCCCGCTTTCTTCGGTAACCAACTCTCCTGCGCTTAGCGCTCGCTCGCCGAGTATCACCAAGAAGTCGCCGGCTACTACCCCTAAGGCTCGGCCTGTAGACACTGTGAATGTCATGGTTGCAGTAGCAGAAGAGTGCTTCGAGAAAGCCCGTAGTTCGGTCCACGATGTTGCCATGTCGATGAACACCACGCGCATAGACGAGTATCAAAAATTGATCTCGACGGGTCTAGCATGCTTGGAGGCGTGTCTGCAAAGTAACCGATTGTCTCCCCGTCAAGAAGCCAAGATGCGCCTGAGATATGCTACTGTGTTATTGGAAGAGACAGAGAACTCGATGGAGGCTGAGACTGCTATTACGAAAGGCATCTCACTTTGCGAAAAGGTGAGCGAGCAACGATCAACATTTTTATATGGCACGACTAACTTATCTTACAGAACGGCTTGGCTGATCTTAAATACTGTATGCACTATATCAGGCTGAAGCTTCTATTTCAGCGGAATCACAAAGCTGCTTTGAATGCAGCTGACAGACAAATCGCTGATTGTGAAACGTAAGTCCGTTACTCGTGAGAGGTTTTGCATTCACTAACATGTCTTCAGCTACAAACATCCTCATTGGGTATATGCTTTCAGGCTGCTGAAAGCCTCTTTCTATATGGAGCTTGGCCAGACAGCTGATGCCAGCGCTCTTGAGAACATCCGCTCTGTCCAATTCACTGCAAGCTCTCGTGGTGACAACGCACTGAGCGTGTTTGCCTCCATTCTTGAAGGTCTTACTCTCCTGAAAGCCTCCAAAGATGGCAACCTTGAAAAGGTTCAAGCATGCATTGCTCAAGTTGCCAAATTCCAATTCGATGAGTCGGTTCACATAATGCAACTCGATGTACTCACGTTACTTTTGGACCTTGTTTCGAGTATCAATCACTCAAGTCTAGAGTTGACGTTGCAAAAACTCAAAATGCTACAAGACCGGATGGATTCGTGTGGTGACTGGCATAACGTTAAGTCCGACTTTCTGGTTCCGGTCAAAAAGCAACCTTCTACAGGGCATACAATCAGCAGCGACACAGCTGGTATTATCCGAAGTGGACGGGATGCGCCAGTGGATTACTTGGTCATGTCGTTTATGACCAAGATGGAACTGGCATCGCTTATGTGAGTTGATACTTCCGGTCTATCTTGGTTATCTCAGCTAACCTAGCGACAGCTTCACCTTTACGGGATTGGTTAACATGCACAAGTCAAGTGCGCATGGTCGGCGGACAGCCGAGTTCTGGCAAGAAGGCGTCAGAGTTCTTGATACTTGTATGTGGCATCCCGTGTTTCTTTCTTCAACTACTAACATCATTCAGGGGATAACACAACAGCTGGAATTCCATATGGACCATCGACCTCCTTGCAAGACGCCATCTCGCAACGCGAATGGCGGTTAGAGGCTCAGTGCTATCTCACCACCTTGCTAGGTCTTTACGCAGCCAGTCACTGTCAATGGGACTTGGTCAAGCAATCTATCCAGAAACTTGAGGTTCTCGTGGCACCATCTACACAGGGTATATTGCGATTACTCGCTTTCTATCTATCCGGCGTCTACCACCAGGCCGTAGGAAACTTTCGACTGGCTATGGACATTTTCCAAGGACCCGAATTCGACCTCGACCGGCGTGGAACTGGCGTTAAAGCTGCACATCGCGAGCTGGCTATGCTGGCTGGTCTCAACAGACTTTGGATCATGCAGCATCCTTCAGAGAGAAACGACCCAGAAACGCTCGATCTGATAGATCGACTACATCCGCTATGCGCCAACCACCACAACGTCGATCTTCGGACAGCTTGGCACAATGTTATGGCCGCTATCGTGACGGAGCCTCCCCAACAACTCAACCATCAGAAACAGCATATACAAGCTGCCATGGCCGGATCCAAATCCACTAACAACGTTTTGGGAGCCGCCGTCACGCTCGCTATTATGCGCAGTCGATTATTCGAAAACGTCATCGGTGAGCAGGCGCTCAAATCTGCTATGGCAGCAGCCAAACAGGCACAGCGCAGCGGCAATGTTCTGTGGCAGAGTGTCGCAGACGGCATGCTAGCTCAATCGTACGAAGTACAAGGCCACCACCCGCAGGCAGCTCATGAATGGGACAAGGCCACAAAGGAAGCGCAAGAGGCTTTCTCAGGGGCATAGAGGCAGAAAGGGAGGATGTGGGAGTAGAGTTTGCAAATCCGGCGTTTGAGGCAAGGAGTTTGCCCGCATTTTTAAAAAAGAGGAATTATTTTTATGTTTTGTATACCAGATGCGAAAGGGGTTTATGGAGATCTGTACGATACCTGACCATACATATCAGTGGTCTCATTCTGATGGGAAGGTAGAGGTAATTAGATATACGACCAAGGTCGTCTTCTTAGCCGTAAAGAACGGCGTCAATCCAAGTATTAGACTCTATCGAGTCTTGAGCTTACAGAGGGAATCTTTTTTTGCATAAATGACACATTGTGATGGTTGTGAAGATGGCAATCACCGACGGAAGCCAGGAGGCGGCTGGAAACCTGGAGGAGGCATAAAACCAGGTGGGGGGGCTCCTGGAGCGCCTGGAGCGCCTTGAGGAGGCGCAGGGAAACCGGGTGGAGGAGCGACTGGGTAACCTTGAGCAGGAGATCCGGATGGTGGTCGGAAGCTTCCTGGGTGGAAATCAGCAGGGTTCGTGTATCCGGCCTGTGATTGCGGCGGTCGCGCGGGGAGACCAGATGGTGCTGGAGGCAGAGGGACGGGACCACGTCCAGGAGGAGCCCCAGGTGGTGGAACACCGGCGTTGTATGATGAAGGACCTCGTCCAGGAGGCGCGAAACCACCAGGTACGCCCTGAGGAGGTGCGCCAACGGGCATTCCTCCCATGGCTGAAGGGTTGAAGCCAGCTGGGGGCGCGGCGGCAGCAGGTGGTGGTTGCAGGAACGCTTGAGGAACAGGTTGCGCCTCAGGAACGATATTGCGCTTCTTGGCTTCAGCGGCAAGTGCTCTCTCGGCTTGGTCACCATGCCTCTCTCCCTTTCCATCCTTCTTGAAAGCATACTGAACTGAAACTTCCTTGCTCAGAATATACTGGCCGTGCAGTGTATCAATAGCGGCATCACTGCTCTCGAAATCGGCAAAGCTGACGAAACCAAAGCCCTTGCTTGCTCCAGACTCCTCCCTCGCGACCTTTGGTAAACTCAGCAGTGGACCGAACCTGCTGAACGTGTCGTAGAGGATCTTCTCGTCGACCATGGGATCGAGGTTTCCGATGAACAGCTCGGCGCCAACCTCTGCGGCTCGCTGCTTGTCTGCGCTGGCTTTGTTAACGCGCAGTGATTTTCCGTACAGCTTGATGCCGTTCATGACGTTGGCCGCGTACTCGGCGTCGGTGGGCGTTCGGAACTCGACGAAGCCGAAGCCTTGGTGCGTCTGCGTGACGCGGTCGCGAGGCATGTGGATGTTGTGGATGGGTCCCATCTGAAGCATGATCTCGTAGACCATTGCTGAGGTTGCGCGCTCGTCGATGTTGCCTATGTAGACGGTCGCCTCCTTGTCTTGTTCCCTAATGCGTGTGTTAGCTTTTGCTTGTCGCGTTTGCGATGCGATGGGGGGAGCTTTACCAGTGTCTATTCTGCGCCATGATGACGGGTTTTTGGAGAGACCTTTGTCTCTAGTAACTCTTAAAGTCTGTAGTTTGACAAGAAAATGACAAATTGACCAGAAATTATAGGTTATGATGAACAAGTGAAGCTGGTTGTCACCTTTGCATGGAGCTTCTGGAAATTTTGGCTGATGGGTTGATGGAGAGACGCAGCCTTAGCCTTGTCGCATGAGCCACATTACCTCAGAGTCAGGTACGCAGAGCAACTGTGGCGTCCACCGAGGTTCTTCCGTTTGGATCCTCTAGGCTGTCCGCGACTCGGAGGTGGAATTTCCAGGCCCCGGCAGCTTATTCCGAAATTTTTGGGCAGACGTCAACGCTTTGCCTTGGTCTGATTTGCGCTCTATAGATCATCAGCCTCGAGCTTCGCAATATCTCGGTCGAGCTACATCGTGTCGTTGTTTACCTTTTTTCGAACGTTTTTTTTAGTAACAAAACTTTGAATTAATTCAAAATGTTTGCCCTTTCCGAGGAGTCCAAGGTGCGCCATAGCTTGATATCAACATGTCGATACAGCTTCGCTAATGAATATTACAGGAGCGCATTGCCAAGCTCATTGACGTTTCGCGCGTCGCCATTCACTAGTATGTTCATATCTATATTGTCTTACTTGACATTGACTAACAGTTATCGTAGTGGCTACCTTCCTCTGATCCTCTACCTCGGTACGAAGAAGCTCGATTAACGATACGATCTTGACGACAATACTGACCATATCTCTCAGGCTACACCCGCAGCGACCCTCGACCTTCTGTCATCCGGTATGTTCAAGCTCTACGGATCACGCACACCTCAGTAATGCTAACATACCTTGTCAAGCCTTCTCTCTCCCCTCTCCTAAGCGAAGAGCAATTCCATAATGAGACAAAACCAAAGAAACAGTGTACAATATCTTGTAAAGATGCTTTACGACGAGGAGAAGAAAGGAAGCGACTACCACCAGCATTCATGGCGTTAAGATATGATAATGCACGACAGCCGGAAAAATGCTAGGAGGAGAGGTTGGGTTGATCGAGTCGAATTGTACGAAATGAAGGGTGTGAAATATCGCCGTGTATCATCTTGCAACACTAGGATCGGGGACTAGGAAGCCCAGAATAAGGCAAACCCACTCATAATAAAAATTTCGTGAATCAATTTTTGTTTGTCTATCTTTAAAATCGAGATGTTCTACTGAGAGTCGGCTTCATGCGGGCAAAAGACTCTACTCTGTATATTTGCGCTGGTGACGTCGAACCCCTCGGCTGGAGCTACTACCGTTTTTGAGCTCCGCTGAAATATCAAATAATTATGTCAACGACAAGTCTCAACTCCAAACAACTTTATCTCATGGCGCCTTAGTATTTTCCCTTGAACTCATAAAATGGGATAGTTGGAATTGTGGGATAAGTTTAATTTTCTCTTCCTATGCCCGACTTTAATAATGCGGGACTCTCGCCCGCGACCATCGAGTCTATCGCTGGTCTCAGTGCTGGTACTGTCTCGACTTTGACGGTACACCCTCTTGATGTAGTCAAGACTCGCATGCAGAGCAAGTATCTCTTTTTGTACTCAAGGGCTGTATTGGCTAATACTATCATAGTCTATCGCAGCACAGCTCCTGGTGCAGTCCGTCCAACGACGGTATCTATTCTTCGCGCCTTGACATCCACACCTCATCCCATCGCCTCTCTCTATCGCGGTCTGACGCCAAACCTTGTTGGAAACGCCTCTAGTTGGGCGTCTTTCTTCTTTTTCAAGTCTCGCTTTGAGAGTTTCGTCGCCGCTTGGCAAGGCCGACCTGATGGGCGTCCATCACCAGGCGATTACTTTGTTGCAAGCGCATTGGCAGGCGCTGCGACAACGACGCTGACAAACCCCATCTGGGTTCTCAAAGTCCGAATGGTATCTTCAGATCGTGGATCTCAGGGCGCCTACCCTTCCATGCTCGCCGGTGCGCGCTCTATCCTCAAAACCGAAGGCATCCGAGGTTTCTACCGTGGTCTGGGAATCTCTTTGGTAGGTGTGTCTCACGGTGCTGTGCAGTTCGCCGTGTACGATCCAATGAAGCGACTGTACCATGCGCGTCGTCGTGAAAAGTACGGTCTTGAAAGAGACCACATGACAACCGAAGCGACTATCGGACTGTCAAGTTTCGCCAAGTTTGTTGCTGGCGCGGTTACGTACCCGTATCAGGTACTGCGAAGCAGACTGCAGAACTACGAGGCTGACGAACGGTTTGGACGAGGTATCAGAGGCGTTGTGGTGAGAATATGGACTGAGGATGGACTCAAAGGGTTCTATCGCGGGTTGGTGCCGGGTGTGGTGAGGGTTATGCCTGCGACGTGGGTGACCTTCTTGGTGTACGAGAACGTCAAGTATTATCTTCCTTACTGGATTTGAGCGGTACTCATGTGGCCTGGCGTTGGGACTTGGATTATCACCGCTGTAAATAGACATAGAAAGCTTTCAGTCGTTGAATAGAGGCTCGTGGCCCATTTCATAAGTCATAATTCGTTCATTCATTTCACTACATATCGGCGCCGACGGCATCCATCAACGTCAACTTCAAGGCTTCTTCCTAGACTTCACTTGTCCTGCTTCAACTTCGCTTCCGCCTCCTTCCTCTTCTCCTCGCAGGTCTCGCATTGGTCAGCTGGGAGATAGTGGGTGATGAAGTCAATCCTCGTTGTGCATGTGCCCGCAGTTGATTCCAGGCACAAGAGTTTCTGCTCGGTGGCCCGGATACGGCGCTGGCACTTTGTGCAGTCGTATTTTATACATTCGTCGATACACATGATTACGGTATTCTCAAGCTATTGTTCTTGACTTAGACGTTCGTTCTTGCAAAGACTAATATCTTGTAGTTGATCTTTGATAGAGGTCTCTCCTTGCCATGAATATTGTGGTAGGAGGTTCTGTAGTCGTTCAAGTTTTCCGATTCTTAAGGGATTCAATACCAGTGATTCGGACATATTGACTATAGGTATCTATTGTTTGTGACCGGAGTCTTCGATCCAAAACTTTTTGGCTTGTGAGCCTGCCCGGCCACGATGTCGTGAAACACCTACGAGCCTCGGTTTGCCAAACGCAAAATCATGGCATTAACGTTGTACCATTTGGAATAACGTCAACTTTGTATTGGGTTGCCTGCGGTCCCGCATCACAGGTAGTCTGCTGCGTGCTTTGTAGTGCAGGCTTTGAGACTTGTCTAGTCCGCTGCTGAGTGACTTTACGTTCCAGCCATGAATACCAAAGGGTAATGGGCCAGCTATCGACAGTTTTCATAAGCATTAGAGTCTTCGTGAACACCTGTAGCATCAACACCTTTACTTTTCGGATCGATCCAATCCGTCAGGCAACGCTCTCCTATGTATCAGACATTTAAACAAACAGGCCACTGACGTTGCAGTCAAGGCCAACAGCAACAAACAACAGAAAATACACACATACAAAAGACGCAATAAACAGTGACCTCAGACCACCCCCCGCCATTCATTTAGAATTAACTATATAATCAGTAGGGTGTCGCGCGAGTGTCCCTGCGATGCCTTCAAGCATTCGGACTCGGACTACCCTGTACCTCAGCATCACTACCATGGCAAACGCACGATAGCCTGAAAACCAAATCAAATACATATCCCATTATATCAAACAGTGTATTTGTTTCATTGACAGATAATAATGCCTGGTACTCTATCCCGTAGCTTGAGACGCTATACCCTGATTTTTGGTACACGAATCACTGTTCACAATAACTGACATCCCAGACATTATCATCATAAGCACTTACAAACTAACTACTCAAATCGGAAACTTCAGGTTTCTTCACCGACTAATTCACTTGAGTTTCCGGTCCCTGAGCTTCTGTACCTAGATTAACTTGTAAGATCTCGCCTAGAGCGACCCGAGCCCTCAAATTCCCGATGCCCAGTCAGAGTCACACCACAGGTTGCGTGAGTGTTTCCGAACTTCTCCGCCAGCACCATTGACTGCCTCCAAACCATTCTTACCACGCAATAACCAACATCAATTGCTCAGTCAAAGGAGACCTATTACATCTGGTTTCCTTCTTCGCCCATGCGAAAACTCTTCACGGTCAAAAGCGGACCTGAACTCTCCTTTCCGAGCCATGGTCCGAGACAACGAACCCATGAGCACAAAGAGATGCTGCGCCTCTGCCATAAACCACCAAAGAAACAGATTCACGATTGTATACTGCATTGATCTCGAGGTAGAGGAGCATCACAACTCATCAATCACATATTGACGACCCGAAAATGACAACGTGCCTCGCTCCCGTCTGGACCAGATAGCCGCATGTTTTGTCGTTCTCTACCCAATACAGCGGCTCGCAAAGTTTAAGCGAAGCTACTGAACTTCTCGATATGGCATCTCTCGCGACTGACGAGATCCTGGTAGTTCAATAGGCTTAGCTCTCATCAAGGTCGAAATCCATGCAGCAAGAACTCTCTTGCGATCTTCATGCGAACGGCACAGCCCTTGCGGTTCTGGATACCCGCTCCTATATTCGTATCATTGTTGTTGACGACGCCAAAGCATGCTGGTAAGATAAGTGAAAAGTATGCATGTATTGCTTCATTGTTACCTTGAAACGGCGTGTAGTAGCATCACATAGTATATGTTCACCCGTCTAAACGTTGTTAGTATTATTTTGCGAGTACCGTAGCATCAGAAATGTTGCCTTGGTCGGTAAGAAAGGTCCACCATAGACCTGGAATATTCGCGATTCTTGCCTCAACAGGTATATCAGGCGGGATATAGCCTCTGTAGTGTTGTGATATTGCCGTCAATTGTGACAGGTAATGAATTCAATGGGGACTTTCGCATTATCGAGACACTCCGACGATGGTAGGATATTCAGAATGGCGTCGCATCGTCTCATAGCCCACGAGAGAGTTGGAGGACGAACTCGCCTGCAGATGTTCTCCATACCCAAGAATATCTGTCAAATCCCATAATACTACTGCTCTCGGGATCTGGGACTCGAAGAGGAAGTCAACCCGTTCCAGATACGGCGAAACTTGCGAATTTTACGGGACGAGCCGAAGATAGTTGGAGACAGGCCCTCATCGGTTGATCGCTTGCACCCCCGGATCCCGAGTACTTGGGATGACAGAACGCTTACTCTTGTCCCCTGTCATTTCCCGGGCTGCCCGAGATTCTCAGGAGCACAATACCTTATTCACTTGCATGGTTTCAAGCAATACAGGCAATCGACCTTCCCTGCCACTATCATCGCTGTGAGAATAATAGATGTTTGTCGACATCGACAACGAACGCCAAGGCCCTCTCCAGCCTCGAAAGGATCTCTGATCTAGCGAGACGAGGATCGTGACCAGGGCGCACGGGGATCGCTGCTTAGAACCATGCGAATAAGACATGGGCATATTGAGTCTTGGTGAACTTTGCGAAGGCCATCCACCTCCGAAGAGAAAAGAACAGGGTGCGAATGACCTCAAGAGTTAGAGGCTGGGACCCGAGTTTCGTGGGGAGGACCCTCTTCAATGCTTGCGCGATGTCACCTTGACACCTGTGCATACCCTGGTCGGCTCCGCACGACGTCTCCCACAAGCTCCAACCAGAGCCTCCCAGATCGAATCTTGCATAGATTAATTACCCTCAGCTGAACTTGTTTCCCGCGAGACGTCACGCTAGGAGAGATGACATCCCTATTTTGTCCTTGGTGTTCAGCCACGAATCTCAGACACCACAGTCTCGGGACAGGAAACAAGAGATCAATCAACTTGGTCATACAGATTGTGACCATGAGGGAATATCGTGCATATGCAATTGACCTCAAAGAGGGCAAACGGCCTTGATTCCTGTATAGGAGCCTACCATCAGTTTGTTTGTTTGTTGTTTCGGTACAAGATGCCATTCATACTACACACTGCACATGACCAATTCTGGCCTCGAAAGCGAAATACCCCTTGCGTCGCGCAATTATAGCCGCAACAAAGCCGATGCCACCAAGCTCCCATCTTGCATCACCTTGATGCAGATTAGACTTGTCCCCGAAACAAGAGCCGATCAAGCAGGGTACTCTATCAGAGCCTTCTTGGAGGGCACCGACGACTTTCGGGCACTCCCTTCGGGGGGCTTCCATGCAAAACGCGACTCGGTTCATTTCCAGATCTTCTCTCATCGCATATCACAAAATATAGCGACACCATCCATGGATCGCAGAAGAACGCAGGACGTTGGCCAACGGCGGCTTATCGCCCTCTGGTTCGCCCGGATGCTCGACGACCCGGGAAATGGGAGGAGACCAGTGCTTGGAATGCCAGACATTCTGCATATCGTTGTTATACGGACTTGAAGTTGCGTAATACAATGTCTGAGCACAATTCCCCGTGGGTTTGTTACCAAACTACTGGGCCACAAAAGAGCATCGCCACCGTTTGGTGAGGCTAATAAGCTTTTTTGCCTTATCGCCTTATCTTCTGAAACGTTCGCCCTGCCGAAAATCATGACCTTTTTCATGACAAAGCGAGGCTTGAAAGCAGTTTGCGATCTTGTCTTGACCAATGGGCCCTGGCGTTATTGATACCGGTGCGCTGGAAGTGACGCCAGGATCGAAGGGTGGCCAACTGCGCACGACAGAGGCGCAGAAAGCCACGATCTCAAAAGCTGCATCGCAGATGCCTCCTTCACTTTCCTCAAGCGTCAGTCCGTAGGGTCCCTGACCTAGGAGTCTATCTGGGCAGAGACGCCCCCTACCAAAGGAGCGACATGATTCAGCAGCCAAATGTGATATGTGACCAATTTCAGCAGCGTAGGGTAATCTAGCAGCGGCATTAGTTGCGAGGGAAGAGGGGTTTGGCTGAATGGATGGGTGCCCTAGTTGGAGCTGGACATGTTCTCACAGCATTGAGGGAACTGATGAGAAAAGAGACGAGAAGACATTTCCGTGCCGTCATTGGCCTTTCGCTTCTTTCTAGAGGCGCCGTAACCAGGACTAGGGTCTGATTTACTCAAATCGCAAATGGACTGAGCCTCTCGTCTGTATGTATGGTGGGTGGTGCACATATGTGAAAGTGCAAGGTTAGGGTTTGTCACGTTTGTCAAACGGAAAATGCCGTATGTCAATATGAAGACATGTCTGGTGTTGATTGCGGTTGGTTTCGGTCCATTATTCTATCGATTAATTGAATTTGTCTGTCTGATGCGCACGTGTATTATCTGCACCTCACCACCACTGCATATGGTTTCTGATTGATTGTTTTTTTTTCTTCGTCTAAATCTACAGTGACTGTATCTGAACTTTGTCGACCTGTCATTCTTTGTATTGCCTTTTAGGAATTGCTTGCGACTTTTGGTGGGTAGAAATCGGGGATCGTCGATGGTATCCGGCGCGGGGCATGCCAACTTGCCTTTGTTGCGTGGCTTCGAGTGGTTTTGGGCAGGGGAAGAGACGAGATCTTGCACCTAGACCAACGGGGTTTAGGAAAGATCCATGACATCGATCCTGGGATGGATGGTTTCCCCTGGCTTCCAAGTCTGGCAGTTGAGTTGTACGTAGTAGTTCAGTTGAAACTGAAGCTGCGGGGCGCAGTACCGGGATTGTTCACGACCTTCTCTCAGCTTGCTGGGTAATGCTAGACATTCTGTCTATCTTGATGGAGTCGTCATTACCCTTTGTAACGCGGCGTCAGTGCAGTCAGGGCGAAAACAGATATATCATCTTTCACCTACATGATGTGGCGTGCCCTCTCTGCTGCCTTCTCCGCTTGTACTATACGGGGCTTAATGCCCAGCTGATGAGATGAAGAGACAAGGAGATATGTAGTAGTGCTAATGTAACATCGGAGTCGGCAGATGTCATCCATCAGATATTGCGTGTCACAATCTTTGTGCAGTATCTCGTATGTGTGTGTATGTGTGTGCGTGTGTGTGTGTGCGCGCGTAGGTATGTGTCTACAGTACAGTATCTTGTGTGGCGTTATACAGAACGGCAGATGGTGGCTGCTAGGCGATCGGATCTTTGCTCCTGCCCCAACAGTTTGGGAACCAGACGGGTAAACTGTTTTACGGCAGCTACCTAGTAGTAAGGTACGCTACAGCGCAAGCACTGACCTGTTTCTTTGCCTTCGGTTCGGAAGGCGCAGCTTCCGCTCGTGCCTGTCTGCCTGCCTTGTGCGCCGTGCACTCTTAGGGGCATCTCATCTCATCTGAACGAGACGAGATGAACGTATAGATACGTGGCGCAGTACTCAGTGCTGAGGCTCAGGCACGGATATCTCAGTGCTCACAGCAGTGGTTTTAGTGGCTACAGCCCTGCCAGGAGACCCCGTCCCTTTCTCAGGCTCGTTCTCATTCGTATCAAACCCATGCTGTCAATCAGTGTCCGTGTGTAGAAATTTCACCCAATCGGGAAGACAATAAAAAGGAAATACTACCGTTCCGGGCCGGACGAGTAAGGGCCTTAGCCTCGCCTAGCTTAAGGAGTTAGGTGCCTGAGTTGCCTAACGTATGGAACTTATTTGACCTTAATATTGCGCTCAGACTGGCGTAATCCATCCAGCTGGTTACTTTACATGGATAGCCATAACTTACTTGGAACGCATCTGCCGCATGGCCTGAATGATCTTGGACTTTTTTCTCTTTCTTTTTTCCTTTTTCTTTTTGTGTCCCAATCGCTCATTCCTCTCATCGATAAACGGGTTGATGTCTTGGATTCGATCGCTCGATTCGATATGATGAGATATGGCGTCAAAAAGTCATTTCTCAAAGTTTATGCAGGTTATACATTGCCAATCGACTGGAGCAAAACCAAGTAACGCATGAGATCTATATTCTAGATGCTATTCGCCAGGGATATGTGGCTCCTGAGACAAGAGGTCCGTTCCAGTCCGGAGTATCATTTCAGCAGGTCATGATCCGCGGAATGTTGTAGGTGCAGCTATTCTGGTCATTATGGTCCAATCAATAGGTTATGGTTTTGCTGTGCCGTAGGTTAGAGTTCGAAAGCTGAGTAGGAGAGGATACAGTATGTACGTAGGCGTGGACAAGTTTGTATCAAAGAAGGGAATATCCTTGTAGAAAGAAGAGAAGGCTCCATAGACGAGAATGACGTTATCGTTTCCAAGATCTACTACCGCGTATTTCGCCCATGCCATGTCTCTGGAACAAGCTGTGCGACACCAAAAAGTCGGCTTGTCCAATCCCATTGCAATCCCTCGATATGGTTCTGTCAGATATGGTTTCTGCTGTGGCAGAACGCCATGACCCTATGACTTGGCTGTTGAGTATGACATACTCGATACAGAGTAGAACTCCTGCACTTGAAGAGGCGTGCAGTACTGTACTGTACTGTGGGTAGAGTAGAACCGTGCGCCAGCGCGTGCCACAGCCGCGACTCATTCATCCTCATGCTGCGCCGTTGAGGTACAGATTCTGCTACGTTCGGTTGTAAATCAGTGGATGCGAGCTACCCATACGTATTGACCGCCAGGTGGACTTCAGCTCGTGTATATGGAGAAAGACCAGTTGAGCCTCCTCCTCCTCCTCTGCATTTGGCATTTCTTACGAATCCTGTGGTTCTTTCTATTTTCTATTCTACAGATTGAATTGTTTCAACTCTGATACAAGGCCAAAAAGCAAAAGCAAGCCAAAATAGCACGCGGGTACGATAATGCCCCAGATTTAACCGCCCGTTTGTGTTGAATTGCTAGCTACCGTACTAATCAAGGCCAAAGGAGATAGCCGTGTCCAAATTTGAACTTTTCATATCTAAACTGGTAACAAAAAGTAAAGGGTAGCCGTGCATAGATCTCGCAAGGTTCGGTTTCTCCGACCACGGGTATCCCAGTTAGTAATGCTTGCGAAGTTTACAGTATTAGATAGATTGATGGGACGATCAAACTTGACATGGGAATATAGATGGAGACGCGAAACATTGATCTGCCAAAAGTAAAGACAAAAAGAAAATACAACCAGATAGTGAAATACCCTGTATATTTATTATTCTCAGCGTTGCAATGCCTTCCTCCCGCTCGCAAGCTGGACCCCTTCTTGGAAGCAGCGTTACAACGCGTCTCGCTTTGTGCAGAAACTAATTGTCGATCTTGTAGGCCAATACTACGTGAGGTATGCCTCGCCTGAGGTTCTCTCACCCTGGCTCATCTCAAGCTCCATGTCCAGGGCAATCAGTGGGTCATTGATGGGAATGCAGTTACGGTGAGGGCTGAGAACACGTTATTGGGAGTACGGTATTACGGATACAGCACTGCGAATACTTGTGAAAGGCTGGGCGATTTTCCAAAGTCTGCCTGTAAGGGGAAACATATACAGTAAAATGAAACGAATGGCCATAGTACCGTTAATTGTCGGACGGTCCTGTATGAAGCAAATGTGATGTATCAACTGGGGCTGGTGTTAGCCCAACAAGGAGCGTATGAGTCTTGCTTGACCTTGGTCCTGCCTGCCTGCCTGGCCTGTCACGAGGACGAGGTTCGTCATTTACAGTACCGAAAGGTTATCCGTGCTGACTGTTTTAATTCTAATCAATTATACTCTCGTCTAATGGACACTACCATCCGCCGGACTAGGCGGCACTTGAGCCGGATCTTTTGGTCTGAGACATCAGTAAGCCTCCCTTGCAGTTTCTACCAGATGCCGCATTGCATAGTGTTATAATAATACTAGGTAGACAATTCCAACGTAACGAGACTCCCTTGCTTCTATCGCGGCTGCATCGTCATTACCCTACAGTCTCTGCCAAGGTCAAGTGGGGGGTCCTGGCATCAGCTTCCTGTTACATGCCTCTTCTTTTTACTGCAGACTTCTCTTCTGCAAGGTACGGCTACATCCTTGAGGCTCGGCTTTTGCGACAACAACACCCCCCCAATGTCTGACCCAGCCCAAGCTTGAACCGAACAAATGGGAACCCGCTATTGCCTGCTCAACCAATTGCCGTGGGGTTGCATTCGCGCAGTACCTATCCTGGAATACCGACGGGGCATCTCAGATTCACCGAAAAATGACATGTCGCAAGAATCCGACTGCTCGGAGCCCTTGGCTTGGTAGGGGCTGGCTACTGCAGTTGCAGTTGCGTAAGTCTTGTTGTAGAGGGGACAATAGGGCGAGCAGAACACTACAGACTGTGTTCAGGTCAAGATAATCGAAGCGCACAAATGGTTCTGCATCTGAAATCCGCCAATGCTCTTCAATACGGCATAAAGCCTCACGATAGAATAGCACAAAAACTCACTTTAGAGCACCAAGTTTATATGTAGAAAGCGTCCTAAGGTTGGTGTGCCAAACCAACGGCTGCGACGTCCAGGATTATCGGAATACTATGCAGCACTAGCAGAGACCCTAATTCATAAAGTGCCCCCCTTCAGAAAGTTAGGCTGAGTGAGGAGAGAGTCCCTGAGTCTGTTACCGTCCCCACGGGTGGACATGGCCCGGCGCGTCTCCCCGCGCTTCCGCTCTGGCCCGACGTCTTCCATCTTTGCTATTTCAAGTAATCCGCTGTTTTTAGTTTATCAGCCACAGTATACTAAATAAATGAGCAAACCCGCATGGCCTACATTAGCCAGGAAATAATAGCAAAGATTGACAGGTATGGCGTATGAGTACACTCCTGTCATTCGATAGCAATTGACAACGTAATAAAATCTTTACCTGAAAGCTGAGACCTCGTCAAACTTAGCTGTACTGTATGATGCATTCACAGCATGCTGCTGGAGATCTGGTGACGCACACACTGCATTGTTCGCTTGGTCTGGTCTGGAGTTGATCAGGGCAGCCATGAAGATCATCAAGACAAGGCGTCTGTCTCGTAACTAGGCCCCCCTGTTAGTGGAACCCGACACTGTGGTGGGGGAGGAACACTGACCTGATGGCGGCACTGACACTCATCTCATCCTCTCAGGCTAGGCTGAGCTATACTCACACCCTTGGTGAGCGCAGAGAAAAGGAAGCTAACGGCAACTGACAATGTCAACTAATCATTAAACCCGCCGCTGGCTGTCAAGGCTCAAAGCCCGAGCGCAAGTAATGTCCCAAAATCTTTGAAACTAAGACTGACGCCGTGAGTAACTAACGCTCCTTGCTCGTTTGCAGAGACAACCAACCGCCAAATGTCTCAATCTCATCAAGATAACCGTTGTGCACAGAGCACCAAGCGTATAAAGTCCCGCGGTACGGTACGGGGAGAAACATTGAGACTCGGGCAGAGCAGTCCAAGATTTCGGGAGCAGCCGTCCTCTCTGATGCAACCAATCAATCACCATCCTTCCCTAGGTTCCGTCTGGCCTCCGATCTCTCGGGATCTTCACTGCCGAGAATCATCGGAGGCCCGGTCCACCAGAGCCCGAAAACATCCTGTTTCTCATCAACCTCAGTCTCAGCCGCTCCATGGTAGTAAAATTAATCTCCTGTTGTTGTATTTGTACCCGTATAATAAAATCATCTTCATTAGACCAGACTTACTGGGATAAGAGCACAGAGCACCTGCAGGTTGGTTCTTCAACATTTGCTTCAAAGCAAACATCTTGGGTGCTTCGTAACTGCATTACCCGACCAGGTGAGCGACTGACAAGATTATTGCATAGCATGTGTTGACGTTCCGCTTTCGGTATACGGCACGCACTTCACTGCACTGCCTTGATCCCGGCCATGAGGCCGAAACTGCGTGTACTGTTGTAGAAAAGAAGATGAAAGAAGGGAAAACGAACGAAAAAGAAACGGTACAGGTTACCAATCAATGAGCTCTCGGCCTCTGTTGGCCTAAAGACTGTTTCGAGATCTCTGCATGCAATATACATGAGCTCCATGAATTTGTCGTCACTGAGCAAGGTGGGTTCTTTGCTCCCCATGTCAAGACTTGGTCTGGTCTGGCACCATGTCAGACCAAGACACGGGCAAGTGAGAAAAGAATAATAAAATGGACTGTTGATGGGTACAAACACCTTCTCGATTCGTTCTCGGCCTCTGACCTGTCTATTTTTATATGTCGAGCCACAGACAGACTCACCACTTGTAACAAGTAGATCAGCTTCAAAGTGAAGCGAGGCCTACTATAAGGCTTTCTGGCTTGTTCCTTACTCCCCTGCATGTAATGCGTCCCTGCGTCAAACCAGATGAGGTGACAACACAACAGCAGTTCCAGTTCCTGCCAGACCCTAGAGCTGGCGCGATGGAGTCCGCATCACTCGCGTGCCACCAGATAAGTAGTAGCGTGGGCACAGCACTGGTGAAGAAAAAGAAAGGAAAGGAAAAGTCAGAAGTGAAACGACTCGAAAAGGAGATCAAAGGGGAAAACAACATCGAATGAGCATCTCATGCGCGCAAACTGAAAACTGATAAAGCTGATGCTCACATTTTGATGCGTACTTATTGTGCATACTGTAAATTGTGCATGCATGGAGCTAGTGTAATGTGAAGGCCGTTCACCTGGAGCACAAGCGATCGGAGACGTAATAATCTCGAACACACTTGCACAGACTTTCCCTGTGCATGGTACAAATATTTATTGCAGCCTGCTCAGTTTCATGCATGGTAACTGGTGTGGGTGTCCCTGATTCTTGGCAACAAGGGTCCTTCATGGGTCTTCAGTCCGATAGGAACCGCCATGAATTGGACAGCATCTTGTTCTTCTATTGGCTGACTACACAATTGTGACTGAAGACTTTGATGCGTATGGGAAGCGTTGGAAAGTGACCACGATCCAGTCTTCGTTTCCAATGAAATTGAGCATCCCCCTCATCAGTCCTGGATTCTCAGGGCTGGATTTCATCCTTCGACCCTCATCAGCCTCGCGGCCATATCCGCTGACTCCATCACGTACCAGTCATCCCCACTATGCCGAATTGTTCGATATACTATTATGTACAGCACACTCTCTGCATCCCCATTTAGCATGCTACTCAAGGAATTGGCTAAATACCAAAATGAGCAATCTTGATTATACTGTATGTCGGGCCAAATCCAGCTGCTCCAAGTGTGGAGATATCGATTTCGTCCCAGTTGGTGGGTTATAAGCAGTTGCTGATATATGTAGTCGAAACAACTGTGACATGTGTGCAAAGGCGGGCTTTGCATAGCTTTACCAAACTCGATCCGTTTTGAATCTCTCGACATGGAACGGCGTATGTAGAGCATTTTCAAAACATTTGGCCATCGATAAAGTCAAGAGCAGTCGGTTGTGGGAAACGCACACACAGATGCGTGCGATTGAATGATTGAGCGATTGCGCAGCCCACTCACTGTACGATGACGGGGATAAGACGGCGGCTGCAAGGTCGAGGAAACAAATGTTTGGCTCAGCCTAGGCTTGCCAGCCGGCCTTCATGGATGGTGCAAGACAGCCCCGCCATCGCCATTACCGGCTTCGTCCCTAAAACTGCCCTACACGTATTTGAATCCATAGAGACCCTGGGGAATGAGGTTCCCTGTCTGACACTCGCCTGGTCCTTTTCGGCCCTCTCTAGCCATCTTGTTCTGCGCTTCGCGATTGCGCCTAAGCAGTAATTGACATCAACAAGCGACTTGAGATTTCACGCCATCAGCCTTGCATCTGTGAAACTGATTGACCTGGCTAGTGGGTAATGTTGTAGATAGGGAATCGTGATCCGGTTCTTGACGACACCAAAACGCATACTCTACTGTTGCGGCGAGAGAGCTAATTGGTCTGCAAGGACAACTTTTATTTTTATTTAATTTTTTTTCTTAAATAGATTCCAGAGTCTTGGGAACCTCTCATGGCAAGTCGCAACTCAGACAGGGGCACATTTTCACCGAATAGTAGGCCTCAGCAAGTTGTCTTCGAACATCGACAGGGGACGTTCATAGTGTTGATACGGCTCATAAAACCTTGACTGAACGTTCCTATTGTTGTTGTTACCTTGACGGCGACAGCAGGTAAGAATTGCAAGGACATGGTGTTGAGAAACTGCCAACGAAAGGCTTCGTATCAAGTTGCGATTCAGAATGCTCGATAACAGTAAGTCTTGTGCATTAGTGAGTCGTCACGATTCGCGGCAGTCATAGGTTGAGAGAGGCGCCTAGCACTTTGACCTTCAGTCCCCACTAGGCCGCTACTGTTCCAATTCCTTGCCAATTCCTCGTAAAACATCCTTGTCCCAATCCTAGCGGCTTCGGCGGGCTGTATGTACTTCTCAAGCTTCCCCAGATATGGAGAAAGTCATGGTAACTCATTGTATCAGGCGGCTCCTAGATTCTGAAGCATTTGCGCAATTCTCGTCGTATATCTGCGCACCACCTTTTGTGATTACGCTTCCAGAAGTTGGGCGTCCAAATGTGCCAGTCAATGCGCAGACCTCGGCGACGCCAACAAGGGAGGTCAGTGTACAGTAGATCAACAATGTGGTCTTTTCGATTGCTCATCTCAAAAGTCGCATTTCAGATCGGGGCAACAAGGCTGTAAGGCCGCTGAAGAATCATTTCAGATGACCTGTTGCTCTGACCCACCACCACTCAAGACAGGCCAAAAAGCTTGGAGGTTTAAGCTTGCCAACTTGGCCGACATTTTACGGCAGTTTTTCAGTGATCTCCGCACAAGATAACGATCGCTCGGCTGAGCAGCTATCGTAACACGTAACAACCCCCACGAGGAGCTTGGGGTGCTATTGCCTCAATAAGCGCAGCAGACTAAGAGTCAAGCGCTCATATTGGGCGGTCGTGAGGATGGAACTCAACCATGTAGTCTTGTTCCCCCTTTGGCTTGTTGCTCGTACATAAGGTTCTATACGTCTTCCACAGGCAAACGAATCGAGATCCTGATGCAGCAAGATCTAGGAGCGTAAATTGCCCACTGAGAAGTGTACGCAAAATGATATATCATTTTTTCTCATTCATGTACATGAGTTGCGCGGGGTGGCTTTATCCCAAATGGGTGCTTTCCACCTACACACCCTCGGGCTAACATTGGATAACCTAGGCGTGCGAAAATCGTCCTTGTTTCCTCACTCACCATCGGCCGAGAAAACAACACCGTTCTGTTAGGGGACGACATTACGAAATCATGGGCTTTCACAACTCGTCTATGAAACCGACAAGCTTTCGTCCCGTGATATCTTATAATGCTGGAAGCTAGATACTCCATGACCGGGGCCAGCAGAATTTCGGATGTGTCCTTTTGGTCTTGCTGTCGCTCTGTCGACGCAGTTGCGCTTGAGCGGAGGTAACTTCCACTTGAAACTAGTCCGGTCCTTTGTGTTGGACTTAAATCTCGAGATTGTAGATGTTTGTTCCTTAACCACCTTCGCTCGGCCACCTATACTCTCTAGTGAAAACCTGCCGGCACAATCATTAAGTCTTCTGTGCATAGTTGCTCCTAGTGATACGTCCTGCAAGTCAGATACTGCAATGTAGACGAAGAACCAGTGGGTAGAATCGTTTGCACGCTGACAGGCTCCCTCGATTGGTCCGCACTCGAGTGAGCGTTCGAAGATATGATTGAACAGTGGAAAAATGCTTGATCCCAGCTCATGGGTCTTGAACGTAATCGAAAAGAAAGAATAAACCTTGATTGTGTGGTCTCTCTGCTGCGAGTGACTGTATGTCGCGTCTAAAACCAAAAGAGGTGCAGTAGGCCTTGATTTGGTCCACTTTGATCCTAGTCAAGCTGAGAGAAGCACTCTCACAATTGCTTGTGGCATGAGAAGCTGGTCCTGAAGGCCTAGAATATCTATATTTCTAAGTACCTAGGTATGTGGTTTCGGGTACTAACCGGAAATTATGATGTTCCAAGCGCAGCCACTGAACGACGCTGTGCATGGATATATGCATCAAACTTCATATAGTCTTTCTCGATGAACAGCCTGTAAGGTGTTATGTTTTGGCTTGATAGTTCATGGGTACACTGGTATGCTATTATATTCTGATCCCTAGGTGCTGTGTGCGTTCCTTTGTATCAGGATCTGGTTGTTGTGACATTAGGAGTGCCTTCGGGGCCGGGCTCTGTTGTTTTCTGCACCTGACCTTGATGCATGTACAGCAACCTGGAGAGAAGGAGCGGTGGATACTCGCGATACTCCAGACCGATCATTAGGTAAACTTTCAGCTGTGCCTCTGTTCAAAAATTTCAAGGCAGGCACGACTTCAATAGACATACACTTGGATTGAAAGATTAGGTAAGGAAGCAATGGTCGACGACATGCCTTATGGTAAGGCAAGTACACCCAAGGGGGTCGAAAGGAAATACCTACTGGCCACATAGCTTGGGTAAGATATCGTTTCCTTACCAAGACCCGTAATTCAGAGACTCATTTCGATCACCAACTACAACCACTCGTTTCGACCCAATTGTTTTGCAACGTTTATTAGACTATCAGCCCTCGGCCGTTGATGTGCTTAAGATAGCGCTGCGGAGACCACGCTCGCCTTCAACGTTTGACCGTTGTGTTTGCAGGAACTGTCGGCGCCACGATGCGCTGAACATTTCGAAGTCGAGACACCTCAAAGCGCTACTGCAATCTCGCCCTCTTTTCGAAGCACGATATACGACGCAAGTCAAGTCAACTCCACGACGATCCACACTGATAGAGATGCGGCCACACGGCGTAAAAGCCAGTATTAGCAAAAAGAAAAATACACGCAAGGGATCCCATGCTTGTTCTTTTCTCCAGAGGTCAGCCGCAGCGAGACGTGCTGATGTTTTCTCCTTGCCCGGGACAACTCCCTGAGGCATAACTTTGCATGCCCAACTCAACTGGCATGCCGTACAGAGCATGGCGGCTGAGGGATGGGAAATGGTCCCGAACTAAACCACAATTTGCCGCTTGACTGGCGTCAAGCGGAGTTTTAGGCACTCACGCCAAAATAGTAGTCCCTCTCGATAGCGGAAGCCGCCGCAACGTTGTACACCTGGGCAGCATGGCTTCAAACCACGGACCCGTGAAGCGGATCCTATCTCAACTCAAGATGCAAAAAAACCTTCTGATCAGAGTGATCAGTGGCTGTCAACAATCATCTTGGTGCCGAAAGTGAAACAAAGAACCGAGTTTGTACAGCAAAGGCCAAGTCAGTGACAACCACAAGAATAGCATCATTAAAGCAAGCATAACAACAACTTACAACTCCAGCCCATAACTTTCGTTAATACCAGGGAGAACAGTGTCCTGCCCCGGAGGGCAGCCACCAACGCCTGTCAACACCAGCAGCCGGGACATGAGCCAGGCCCTATCCTGCCCTGAAGCTCAAGCCCAACCGGCGCTGTCCGAACATGGGGAGGCCATGATGAAGAGGATGAAAAATTCGAGATTAGGGCCTGGGTTCAGGGATGTTCCTGGGAGATTCTCATTCATGGTTGTTCCTGAGCGCAACGCCTTGGACGCCCCCACCCCTGTTCAAGCACCAAGCTCCCCCCCCA